>JAGDQP010067444.1:0-11149 GCA_022664845.1 Lepisma saccharinum
TTGTACGTTTGTATATAGGGTCAGCAACTCATACGAACAAGTAACAACAATTTCTGCTTATTTCCGAAGTTTCAAATTAATTTCTCATAACTTTCAGATCACCTATTTAGTCATCAAACAACTCTGGAAAGAAGGAGACAAAGACCTCTTACATTTCTGTTGGCATGATATATAACATAATTGTTGATTATTTATGAATTTTGTATAAGATAACCTACATTTAGTTTCAACTCATGAAGACAAGGAAAGTGAATTGCTGTAGTAAAAATCTCGCAAACTCTTGTTTCTGGTAGAGGAAAGATGATAAAACCGCTTTAAGAACACGATTCTTGTAACAATTCCAGGCAAAATTCAATAACGTAATATTTCAAAACATATCAAAAAGGCTGCTTAACATAGCGCAAGAGATAAATATTGAACAATTAAATCTATATTTGAAGAAGTACGTACTGTACAATAGTGTTAAAAAGAGAAAGTCATTAAGCTTAAAACATATATTTTATTCCTTGATTGAAACCACTTTAACCGAAATCGCTCGAAAAGGAATGATGATCATCCAGTGTAATATTTTTAAGTTATATTTTCAAACTGGAACTAACTTTTGATATGCCTTAGCTTCACAAGGAATTTTGCTCCGTTGTCGCCCTTCTTAGCAAACCCGTTAATCAGAGCTTCCTTACCGATCGGAGCAGACATTGAAAATTGACAGTCTGCTTTGACCACATCTATAACGAAACCAAGTTTCATCCGATTTATTGCCAAAAGTGAACGTTCAGCAGTTGTTGACACGAGAGGACAGCCTACAATTAGGAGTTGCTTCCTTACATTTGAAACCATTTCCATCAGAAGTTTTGTAAGTACTGTTTTGAAGAGTTTGATTCCCTTTTCTCTCTCTGCCATTTCTTTGCCTATATAGTTGCCTCTCCTTTAACATTTCCAGAAAATGGTTCTAATTAACTTCTGTTGCATATGAATATTTTCTAGGAATCAGTTCAAGTTCGCAAAGAAATTATCCCTATGTAAGGAAATACGAATGGAAAATAAGAAGTACGTTAAATCTATATATTTCCAAAACTTATTCAGAGACCCACAATTCAAGATCATTAAAAATAATCAAGAAGTTCGATGAAAAGATTGGCTCTGTGGTAGGCTTCTGTACTGGATTAGTTTTGTTCTATTCCTTTGCTTTGATGTTAATCTAAGTCAATTTATCTCAGCTCGAACTACTTGTGACAATTTCTGTGCCGTTACAAAGAGATGGTTAACTCCTCTGTCCGTTTCACTTCTGTTTTCTTAAAGCACTGCTATCACATCTTTCAGACAAGCAGGTGCCATCTCGATATCAATGTCTTTCTTCCAGGAAAGTCGACTCAAAGAATCAGTTACATCCAATATAACACAGGGTAAAATCGCACAGTGGTATTAATCGCCTTTCAAGGTGTTCTAGAAGCACGTGGTGTTACAAGAACTATTCAGTTTAATCAAATCACAATATGTGACACACTTTCTTAGTTAGTGGTGGCACACGAGTGGAAGAACCAAGAGTTGGCACTGTTTTAGCCTTGGATTCCAAGAAGTCGCTCGTACAAACTATTACGAACTTATACTTTTCTACTTAATGATTCATAACACTATGTTTAGTGGACACAAAAAGTAATGATGTAAAGAACAGTAATATCAAAAGAATGAGAGTCATGTCGCTATCTGAACAACAAAGAATATTATTTAATGAAGTTTTAATTTATTTTTTAAAAGTTAAAAAATGGCCAACATTAACCTTACGCAACCAGTGACTAAAACAGTTACACGGCGTTCCACGCACATATATAACATGGGCCTGGAGATTAGTCAAAATTACTTAAACAACACGTGCTTATTTTCTCCTTTCCTACAAAGTACTGTATACCAACATAAACAATGTCTTACTGTCTCTCTATAAAATACGTGTTTAAGTCTGCTATGTATTTTTGTCACACATCTTATCTGTTATATTTCTGAGATATATTGCTTTAGCAGATAAAAGAGTATCAATAATAAACCAGAAATAAATGATGAATGCACCTAACTTTATTACTAGTGTGTTGCGATAGGCAACAGAACCATAGATGGTTATCCTTACATGCAGTTGGCCACATTAAACGACCGATCTAAACAACCTTTCATCTGCATCTTCACGTATTCATACCTAGGATGTAAACCCGCGTATATATGTATTTTTGACGATAGACCTCTATATTCGTCACGAGGTACGTACACGAAATGTCGGGATTACATATATGCATCAACATACACTGAAGAGAATACAACTCTAGACTTATGCATTTAGTACGTATGAAGATCCCAACATGATGTAAACAACACCTTAACAACGCACCATAAACAAACGAAAACGACTATAAAAAGCCGCGCATCGATAACAAAAGAGATACGAAATTAAACAATGTTTCTAATAACGCGAATAATAAGAACGGGATATAAACACATTATTATGCCTCACGGCAAAGTCTTCACTAACGACAATAATTGTTCAGTATTTGAATGGCGACTCCTATCCCAATTGATGAGCCATATTCTTTGTCACAGTGTATACGTCTGGTTCAGGGTTGTTAACTCGTATCCTAACCAAGCACAGGAACACAATGTTAGTAACCTTCAAATCACGGGAATAGTGAAGGAAACATTTCGGAATAAACAAGATGTGCACAATGAATATCTATCAAAAAAGGCACACATCCGTCTAAAATAAACAACTTCGAAAAAATTGATATGTGACACATGTACAAAAACAGGATATGTGGTACAATAATTCCAGTGATGATGATAGATGAATGTTTCTTTCCTGAAAGAAATCCATTGTCCAAAGATACCTGAATAACGTGAATATACTTTGAGTTGCCATTGTCTTCCCTTCCATGAAATTAGAATTAACAACAATTACGTCAAACATATTCCCGCCGCTAAAGTAAAATGCTAAGGGCCCGCAGGGCCACCGTAGCTGGACTTCTAGCTCTACCAAGCTACTTTCGTCCTTCGAGTTAATTTGTATAATTGATTAGAAAAAATAATTGATTTATGTTAGAAATGAACCGGATTAAGCACCAGGGCCCAGGCAGCGCCCCAAGCAAGCCCCCAGAAAATCCACTTTTCCCCTTTATTTATTTGAGTGAGCCTAAAGGCATTATTTATCCAGAATAACAGATCATTTATAAGTAAAATTGCCAGAATTCAAGTCAGGTGAAACTGTAAAAGGATGACTTGGTAAATGAAGGTGTTGAGAGTAAAATTTATTGGTGTTGTCATCCAGAATACTATTTTGTAATAATTTTGTATTCAGCATCCATGACGAAGATTTGAGTATGTTGTTTTGATCTTATCACTGTTATGTTCCTGTTTTAAATTAAATATGAAAGTCGTTCTTTATAAGTTATTATATGCTTCTTAATACTGTCTTCAATGTGATCTGGTAGGTTTTCCTGTATGAAGTTTTTGTGTCTTGCATTTTCAATATATCTTTTCCTACGTTCCTTCAAATATGAATCAATGGGAACAATGGGAATTCTGTTGTATAATTGAATTTTGTCCGCAGTCAATAATTTTTCCATATACCGTATCCAGTATCTTTCGATCTTTTCTATCTTTTCCAAATTTATGCCGGAGTGAAATAGTTCGTGACCATACATGACCATAGGTCTTAATATTGCTAAGTAAAGTCTAATTTTGATGGTTTGTGAGAGTTCTGATCGAAAATATGATTTAAGTAAATTGTGTGTTCTGAGTCCTTTTGTCTGCCTTTCTTTAATGTGCATCTTGAAGTTGAGTCTATGGTCAAGGGTAACTCCTAAGTATTTTGCGGTTGTTTTGGGTTTGATTTTTGTATTTTTGATTTTTTTAAATTTCTCTTTGCTTTTACGAGTTCCCCTACCTGACGGAAAGAAAAGAATGAACTGAGTTTTGTTCTGGTTCAAATGCAGCTTCCATGTTCTGCACCATGAAACAAATTCATTTGTTATTGCCTGTAATTGTTTAATTGCAACCTCCACAGTACGAGCACTGGTCCAATACGCAGTGTCGTCGGCGAACAGTCCCAGTTTTGTATGTATATTTAGTGGTATGGGAGTGTCATTTACATATATTAGATAAAGGGTCGGACTGAGTGCCGCCCCCTGTGGGACACCGCGTTGAATATCTTTTTTTTCTGAATGAACGTCCTCTGTTCTAACTTGAGTTGTTCTGTTATTTAAAAAATTATTAAGCCAGCGAATGATGGTTGTTGGTAAGTTTAATGAATAGAGCTTGTATATAAGCCCGTCATGCCAGACGGTATCAAACGCCGAGGTCAAGTCCATGAAGACCGCTGCAGCCTTTTTCCCTTTATTCAATGCTCTCTGGACGTCCGTGGTGATTCTGATGAGCTGATCTATTGTGGAAATTTTAGTACGAAATCCTGCTTGGCTATTGGTGATTAAGTGTTTTTCTTCTAAGTATTGGTTTCATCTTTTGGTAATGACTGTTTCGCATAATTTGGCAATAGTGTTAGTTAGTGTTATTGGACGATAATTATAAGAAATAGATTTTCTTTTGTTCGCTTTCGGAATAAAAATGGTAAAGGCTGCTTTCCAAGATTCAGGCAAAAAACCAGTTCTAAGTGATGAATTAAACAACCGTGTCAAAATTTTGAATAAAATATTAGGAGCTTTCTTTAGTGCGATATGCGGTATGGAGTCCGGACCTGGAGCTGTTGATTTCTTCTTCCTTAATATATTGATGATTTCTTCTTGGGAAATTTCATCAATAAGTATGTCACTGAATCCGTCATTATAATCCCGCCTGTCCAACTCAACAATGTCTATGGAATGATCAATTATGGCACGTATATTCCCGGATGTTCTTACTACCTCCCTCTGAATTTCTTCAGGCTAATCCCGATCGTCTTTGGTTCTTTCTTTAAATTTGTTGTAAAAATTTTTTGTGAAGTCTTTATTATCTATTATAGGAATGTTGTCTATTTGGGCTGGTAATATCTTTCTTGTTGTTTTGTTGGTTTTTGCCTTAATGGTTTTCCAGAATATTTTAGGGTTTTTGTAATAATCTTCCTGCAAAATAGATATATGTTCATTAATTTTTTGTTCTCTAAACAGTTTGATTTCTTTTTTGATAATTTTGTTTAATTGGTTAATTTCTTGTTTTAAATAATCGGAGGGACGTTTGTGAAAATCTCTGGATAGCTAATGCTTATTTCTGATTAATTGCACTAAATCTGCTTGTAATCTTTCTGCGCCAAGAATAATCTTTTCTTGTGGAACCGTATGTTTAAGTGCAGACTGCAATGTTTGTATAATTGTATCATTGACCTTGTTTATGTCAGCTGTGTTTGTGATGGGAGTGTCTATATTTTCTAATTCTAGTTGTATCATTTGCTGGTATAGTTCCCAGTTTGCTTTATTATAATTGATGCGTGTAATTACATTTTGAGTTTTGTCAAGTTTGAGTCGGAAATGTAAATATATTTCGCCGTGATCTGTTGCAAGGCTCTTTTGAACCAGTTTGTAAATAAGATTTTTGTGGATAGCAGGAGACAGCAGAATTATATCTTTCGCCGATTCAACATTGTTCATGAAACGGGTAGGTCCTACATTTACATTCGTGAACGGTGATTGTAAGAGGTGTCTGAATAAAATCCCTCCATTGTCGTCCGTTTTCCTGTCACCCATTAATGGATGCTGACTGTTTAAGTCAGCAATTAGAACAACATTTCTATACTTTTGAAGGTGTTTAATTAAAGGTATACTACTAGTGATATTGGTTTGTGGATTTGAATAGAGGGTAGCCACATAAACGAAGTCAGGCTGGTGAAATAGTGAGATAAGGAGAGGTGTAGTATTTGCATCCTGAAGTTCTGTAGGTAATGTTATTTCTTGTACCGAAATACAGTTTCTTACTATGATTGCCACTCCTCCCTGTGATGTAGCTTTGTCCTTTCTGAATATATTATATCCTTTTAATTTAATTGGAATTTTTGGAATTAATTTCGTTTCGTTTAAAATGATTATGTCAATTTGTTGATCCTGAGCTAGCTGGATAGTCTCATGAAGTTTCTCCCTAATTCCGTTTATATTTACGAACATAATTTTAAGAATTGAGTTGGATGTTTGTTTGGAACCAATATCATTATTCATTGCCGCCATCATTGACCTGCATATTGCTTTGATGAGTAGAAAAGTTAGATTTTTGTTTTTTAAAGAATGCTTCTATGGAAACATGAACATGACCGTCAGTAGAGGTGATGATGTTCAATCTACAATTTAGTAATTCTTCTGAAGTTTGTTTAATTGTGTTAGTTAATTTATTTAGCTGATCTTGCGGTGTCATCATGGCAAAAATTGAGGCAACCCATTTAACTATATCAGATTTCTTTATCTCGATTGTTTCCTCATTGTTAGACTCCTCATCTTTGTCCGGTTGGATATTAACATCGTTTGTTACATTTTTTGTATGTGTATTTGTTTCAATGTTACTTTGTTTAACAATGTTAGAGTAGTTTGTCTTCTTCTCAGCAGGAACAATTCTGTATATTTTCTGAGGTATTAAGTTTTGGCTTGTATGAGGTCTTCTAGGACAGTTTGAAGCCGCTGTTCTATGCCCAGTAACCTTACATGTCCCACAAAAAGTCTATTAGGAACAACTCTGCAAGTGTAGCTAAGATGTGCCTCCCCACACTTGTAACAGGATGGCTTTTTTGTACATTTTCCTTCTGTATGATATTGTTGGCATGTTCTACATTGGGAGTGGACGACCTCTAGTCTTAGATTCCTCTACCCTATATCTGTTATATCCTCGTTATATCCTCTACCCTATATTCGTTATTAAATAGCTTACTAGCTTACGATCCTGTGTGAAAAGTCTGACTAGCGGTAATGGTCCTCTGGCATTAATAATCCTAGTGGCATTGGTAATAGGCAAACCCTTTTCTTTGAGGTGAATTTTTAGTTTGTTAATATCGGTACTAGTAGGGACCCCCCTGATAACACATGTAAATGTTGTTTTGGAGATAGGTTTATTAATTGACTTTCTATTTTCTTCAAAAGTATTCATTTTTGCTTTCGGACCAAAATCCTTTTCTGTGAAAGCCGTAAGGAATCTCTCCTTATCATTTCTGTCTTTGAAATGCATTTTAAAATCTTTGTGTTGGTTCATGGGATAAATAGTTAAGCCGAGATTCGCAAGTCTAGCACATATTCTGTTTTCGAGTGTAAGTGGATCCATACATTCTTGTGACATGCCACTCAGTATAACTGTATGTGTCATTTCTGATTCCTTAACTGTTTCCTCTACGGGGTTTTTGTTATAATTGTTTAAGTTTGTAGTTTGACTGCTATCACTACGAGGAACATCCATGTTATCCGAATGTTGATTACTTTTATTCTTCAAATTTGATTCATTCAAATTGCTTTTTTGAGAATTCTCTTGTATTTGGCTTTTGTTAAGAGGTGGATATTCTTTGTCATAACTGGCACCCCCAGAATGTACCTCGTTCTTTGACAAATTTAACTGAGAGTTTGATTTATTGGATTGAGTGGGAGAATTTGAAGGCGAAAATTCCACTTCCTTGTAGGTGATTGACCCAGGAGATGTATTATTTGATGAAAATTCATCTGGAGTGTAATCAGACACTGATCCCTGTGGTATTTCCTCGTCACTGGAGTATTCATAATTACTCTCATTACTAATGGAGGCTCTTTGAGACCTTCTTGGAGTGGATTTTTCGGTGATTCTTTGTTTATTAATGGACTTTTTTACATTTGGAGTTGAATCCGCATTGCGTGTTTTTGTTCTACCTCTGGTATTTATTGTTGCTTCATCATTATTAGAGCAAAGATTATCGTTCTTTCTTTTGCCCACCATTTCATAACAAAATTACTGTAATTGAGTTCACGAAAAACGATAATGATAAGGATAAAGTCTGAATCCTGGACAGATTTTACTATACTTCCTATTATCTGATATGTAGATATCCTATCTGTAATTGCAAAAATCTATCAAACAAGACCGATTTCAACCTATTCTTTCTTTGTATTTACTAGGTGTTCCTAAGAACGCCCTTCTCTAAATCCGATTAATTATTATTGGTAGATCTCACTGGCCCTCAAAACGACCTTTACAAGATTTGAGATCTTATTTTATTTGTATTACGCTATTATTGTATAGGTTTCGCTAATCCATGCCTACGAACGTGCAAGCAATCGAATAAGTATTTTCTTTATTATTAATCAAATTAAGACTTAATTTTAATACCAACTTGTCATCACATCACGGAGCTCGATCGGCATAGGTTCTTCCTCTACGAGTCCCAACGCTGCTATGAACATATTCCCAGCTGTGAATTTCTTAATTAAATAAAAGAGAAACACACATTCTTAGTAAGAGTTAGTGAGAATTGTGTTGCTCAAAAGAATATTTGACAAAAATCAGTTAGGGGAAATAAAGATACGGAGAATGTTATAATTTATAACCGTCTGAAATGCGTTATTTGCTAGATATAAGACGTTAGAAAATATTCGAATTTAAATATGTGTATGTTTGTAGCGTCATCTAGCAACCAGAACATCTACAAATTCTGATTGTTTAAAAAATGTATCTTTGGTGATGGGAAGATTTAATGAATAAACTTTGTAAATAATAATGTCCTACAGTTCTTACCAAGACAATTTCCACGGTGAAAAGCATCATAGAACAAATGGATATTGAATTAAATTAAAACAATCTTTAATACGGAATATTAAAATGGTTTCTGTATGATACTATATTTGCATTGTTGCTGCTAAAGTTTAATTTTCATTATTGCAAAAAGATATTAAATTGCCGTATTCGAAATTAATTTCTCTGTGTCTTGTTTCGGTACTTTTGGGAGGAAATTGTTTGCAGAGTGGATAAGCAGTGCCGGATATAAGCATGGGCAAAAGAGGGCAAGCGCCCCGGGCAATACGTTTAGGGGACGGCAAACAGGGTTAAAAATAAAAAGGTCCTAAAAAGAGAAGTAAAATCGCCTATTAAATTGAAATTGACCTAAAAAAATGTATTCAAAATTTCAATACCGGCGCGCTAAGACTTTTTTTTTTGCCTTATTCCACACAACCTACCTTCATCTTTAAAATTCCAAACGGCGATTGAAGTCAGATAGGCAAACCTATTGCTTTACTGGTGTTAGTAATAGCTATGCCACGACAGGCACAAGAGATGATAACAAAAGTACACTACCTTATTTGAGGTAATGTTATGGCTTGTTAAAAGATCAACGAAAGTAAATTGCGGCTATTTAGTTTGACTTACATAAATAAAATTAACGCATAATATATCGGTGTTCACACTATTTTGTCTAAAAGCTGTAGACATGGGTGGTAATTAGAAAACGTAAAGAGACAAGTTAGACATTGTCTCTTGCATTGGTCTCATACTAAATGATATTATAGTAGGAGATATGAGAACTTGAGTTCATTTTCACACATACTTGTATATCAGAAGCGATTGAGGTAAGAAATGGGTCCATCGCGAGATAATCAGATGTAGTAAAGAAGACATCGTTTCGAGAGTTCCTGATAGAATTTATGAATACCGCGAATGTAAAATCTTTTGGAAAAGACAGATATAACAAGTACAAGTTATTGGATTAGAAAAATTAAATATTTAGAAGTTCCTGTTAGTCAAACATGTACCTGTATGTATATATTATATTATATATCTTGTAACATACAGAAGGATAACGAATGTCGGATAGAAGAATCCCTTGTAATAAGTGTCACCTTCTCGTCATCGTAATAAACAGCATTTTGTTTTCAAACTGGATTTAGTCGCTGACTTTGTGTTTTCAAATAATTGGAAATTTTCCATAATTAAAACTCACTTTTCAGTTCTTAAATGGTAGCAGTTACAAAATCATATCTTTTAATATATTTTAGAAGATATAGAGAATATTCAGTTGTGTTTCCATATGCAATGTCTCAAAGACATTGACGTTCCATTAAAAATTGAAATAACAGCAGAGAAAATGTTGCGTATCTTGATATAAACTCCAAAGCTGGAGTTCTTCAGAGAGATATAACTAGCATAAACTTGGTTAAGGACAAATTTATACTGCCAAAGATAAACAAGTTTTAGTGAATAGTATGGCATGAGGATCTAGCGAAAACTAAAAAAAGATAATACATTCCCAGACTAAAACATATTTAATTGGTGTAATTAAGTGTTTTTCATCATAGATCTCGATTATTCTTATTAAAGAACCTATCTCTTTCAAAATATTCTATTCTTCTCCGACTATATAACTATTACCCAGTCCACGATATGGTCATTCAAATACGCTTCCGATACTCTAATATACTCCGTCTTGTACACAAGTCATACCATGCATTGTAATGTTCCCACTCGACACTCACCTACTTGGTTAACACTACCTAAATAAGAGTTTAAGTATTTTAGTAAAACATATCCCTCATCTGGAAGTAATGCATCTCAATTGCTTTCCTGAATGAATCATTGACTCCGGAATTTAAAAATTCGTACTTTATCTCAACGTTTGGCACCGAAGGTAGACATGGATTGTCACATTCTTTATTTCTAACTGTGACACCGAACGTAGCCTTGCTATCATGTTATCACGTTGTTTATCTCTCACTGTGACACTTTGTATCTTCAACATTATTTTGCAACAGCGCAGATAGCAGATAGAATTTCAAATAATTTGTATGGCAAGATTTATATTTCATAAGAATATCACAAATTAGGCATTTCCAAAGAAGTAAATTTGTTATGCATGAAGTTCGTAATATGTCGTTCAAGAGATCAATAAATATAAAATGTTATATCAATCAAGTGATTTTTATTTCTTATGGTTATTTGTGGTGGAGTGTTTGAGTATAAGTGATTTCAGGGGTGCCTTTTAGATCTTCCTCCAACTATACCATAATCTCATATAAAGTAAAACACGGCAGAATCATTTGTAATTAGTGGACAAAGTCAAATTTTTAATATGGTTTGTATTACACCTAATTGCTGACCAGATAATATACAAAATCTTTTTCGATTAATGTCAATCTCACGTTAGTTACTTAGATGTTTGCTAAAACACAATTTAGGAACTCAGCATCGTGCTGTA
>JAGDQP010067445.1:1108-11149 GCA_022664845.1 Lepisma saccharinum
GACCTCCCGAATTCGAAACCAACACTCTCCAAAGTTAGGTATGTTGGCCGTTTGGAACGAAACATACTCATATCTACGTTTATCACACGCACGCACACACACATGTATTTTTCTGGAAAGGGAAAGATCTTAATTTATCTCAGATATTCTCCATATGATGCTCAAAGATTCAAACTTTTATTTGTATATGTTGAACATCAAAATATATATATATATATACTCCTCCCTTCGGGGAAAGACCTCATCCACTAGTGGATTGAATATGACTGTGATATATATCATGCAACATATTTTGTGTATTTTGCTGTTAACATCTTCTTTGTAACGTAAATGACAACATAATATCAGAAATTATAAAGCATAAATATCGTGCCCCATTTTTAAGAACTGATAGAAACAGACGTTTTGTCTTGTCTTTCGTACATAACATTAGTGTTCTATGGAATACTCGATTCATTAAGAAAGAAATAATTACCTAGTAACCATAGGTTTCAGCGCTCATTTTCGTTTCTTCATGTTCGGTAAGGATCTTTTCTACTGGACAATTTTAATTACGTCTTTCAGTAAATTTCAACTAATGGCCCAACTAAAGTAAAATTGCGTTAGGTTCCCTGTTTTGCTGTTTCAAATGCGATCTCTTTTTTTTTTTTTCATTCTTTCGTACATACTACAAGAAACCATAAATATCTTTCCAGAAGCCAGAACATGCGATAATGATTTCTCTTAAAGAAAAAAAATATCCAACCCTTGCTCGTTCACGCACGCACTCTCAGAATCACACATCGCCTGCTCTACGTCAGTTGGGTGGCCTATCTTCTAGGCTTGGAGAAAAATCGTGTATAATAAAGTCATGTGAACATTATTTTGGCCATGATAGTACACTATACATACACGCCCAACGGTATTGAAGCAACTTGAAATGTTTATTAAAAAAAACTGGTAGGCAACACTGACAACTGCGGAGTACCTCTATGACCTCTCCCAGTGTCTCATGCACATGTTTGTAAAATTTAGTAGAAATCAATGCACGCATGTTGATTTGTATAAGTAACAAACAAACTTATTTTTACATTTAAGATAACCAACAATTAAAAAATTGTTAAGGTTTCGTATGTAACTTAGGTAACAACAATTTTAACTGCAAGTCCAGCTGTGTTTAAATTAGGTAAGATAGAATTTTCTTTCTTTCTTTTTTTTTTAAAAAAAATGAAATAAGTAAGCCTACATGGAACGTATTACATGGCCTAATAATAGGTGTATGTTTTATTGACATCGATATATTCTCACATGTCATCGGAGAATTTGGTAGACATCTCGTCTTCAGTGAAATTTTATTATTAACATCGATGTAAAACTTTCCACAGAAAGCTGGAGGATCTTAGTAATTGCGTTTAGTTTTCATGGGGATTTAGTTTTCTCTCGAAGAGACAGAATAATATGAAGTGGTAGATGTCCCATTTACAAATCATTATTGTATGTTTGTTGGCACGTAACTATTTCCTCTTTCAAATTATATCTACGCACAAAGATAATTCTGAAGAACGTATAATTTTTTTTAATTGAGCATTCCAGATTACCTCACCTAGGCTTATAGTTGAGTGAAAACACGTGCAGTTAGTTTTTTATTTTGTAACTATGAGGTTTTTCGACCGAATCTCGACATCGGTTAACGTTTCTCCGAATTTTCTTCTCGGTTACATCAGACAAATACAGGGATAATACCTTGAATTAAGAGCAAAACTTTCCAACTTCGCTTTTCAACGCTCAAAATAATACTATTCGTAAATAATAAAACCCCTTAACTGCTGCAGACACATTCACGATTTTTTTTCAGCTTGGTTGAGGTCTAGGTTCCCTGCTGACCAGTATAATTCTTTCTAAGTTAATTCTTGCTTTATGATTGCTGAATTTTATCACACAAAATGTTTGGGAAATGTAGTAAATCTCTATTTGGTGTGTGAAAGTGGTAATCTTTTCCCATGTTATCAACCTCATAGGGTGAGAAGGAAAGAGGAACAGTGTGTGACAAAATTATGTTCTACTATCGTGAACAATTGTTTTGCCTTTTAACATCTATTGCGAAAGATGTAAATATTTGTCCTTTAATTACTCGCAATAAAACTCAAAGTTAAACTAGTTGCAAGAAAGGTGAAATTATATCTTGTTTGCTGAATAGGCCTGTTTAAAGAGTAGCGGAATTAAAATTTTATAAATGTATTGCTACAGAAAATATACAAATCTGCTTCTCAAAATTTATATCTTAATCTAAAGAGAGGGAAACTATTATCGCGACAAATCCAGGAAAACTAAGGAGAATCGATTCAATAATTCTGTTTTTCAGGAATTTTTCGTAAAGAGAGTTAAGAATAATACTCTTTTCTATGAATAGAACAAACAAAATACCGCAAGGTTCGGAATGTTGGAAGTATTTTAATGAAGGAAAGTTGGCACTCAGATATCGAGATGTAAGATATTAAGAAAACACCTTAGCTTCTTGTAAATGCTTTATTGCAGTTACTGCAAAAGCCTTCATGTTTAAAGATGTCCACTTCTATATTAGCTCATATGATTTAACACGGTAAAAATTGCTGTTTTTTTAATACTTCCGGTCTCAAATACACTTGTTCACTCACTCAAATACACCTGCTTAGAATAAGACATTTCGAATACAGCTGTTTTTTTTTAATGAAAGGAAAATGACACTACTTACAGATCAAGATTGCACTTGATTATGATATGGCGTTTTAACCCGTAAATGGAATACATGGGTCTTGCTGACCCTACGTATTTTTCTCTTGATTTTCTTTACGCTTTTATTGGCAACACTGCAATTATATTCACGCTTGCTGCATATGCTGTGTTGTCTTTCGGCCAGTGTAAAGCACACAGACGCTTGTTGTATCTATTGTTTCTATGGCCAGGCTTTGTTCGGGTCCTGTGGACCCATATGTTCCCATTGTGAAACTTTTTTCTAATTGGCTACACATTATGTACACCTTGCTATGAGGATGAAAATTCAGACTAAGATGGTTTTTGGTAAGCATTGGCTACATGCATCAACAAATGTATTATTAATATTGAAAAAATATTATTCTATTATGTATAACTTAGAGCTTTTTCTTGAAATTTCCTGTCAGAAATGTGTGTTCCGGTTACGGGTTGAAGTTTAAATCTTGAAACAACTTCTGTTTTAACAAGAATGTTTTTGTATTATCACTAGATAAATCTCGTTGTACTTCACTAGAAAATATTGGATAATATTTAAGATCAACAATATCTGACACATCATGCTCAAAGCTATCTGCAGACCGTCTATGTCTGGTATTTATCTTCTCTAGGCAGAATTTCGTTTCGGATAGGATCCACCAGTTTCTTTCGTGGATCTTGGTATGTATACGAAGTGTGTATAATTACGCCTAAATCTATACTAGTTTTACATAGCAATCGCATCTTCGGCGGGAGTCTGGATCCCTGGACCCTCCCTGTGGCTATGACCCTGTTTCTAGGTATAAAGAATCTTCAAGCATGCTCAGCGCATTCCTCATGTCATCTAATATTTTGATGTTGGTTTGTAGTGTTAGGCCTTTAGCTCTAAACTATGCAACGTGTTTATATAAATGATTCATATATGAATTTGTGTATGTAACATGCGTTTTCCAAAACTTCATTGAAATATGCATAAGTTATGCAATATGCAAAATGCATAACTATCCGAGCCCTAGTTATTAGTTTATGTAGAGATTAGAAGTTCAATTACCTTCTCACTTAGGCAAGGTATTAACGCATGCTTCCCAAAAAGTCGCTATGGTTGACACCAATCAATTGCATCTTAGAAGGAAGAGCCACGAATGTGTCACTCGGACTTCTCAATCAAACGTAGTTCATTTGAAAGAGATAACAGAGATATGTTCAGGCGCAAAGAATTAGGTGCCATGGGCAACGTAGTAGCCTTCTGTGGCCCACAAATTCATTTTAAATAAATCTATTTTGAAGGAAATCTGCGACTCTCAGTTAAATAGTTACTGCATCAACATTATTCATCGGAGAGTCGTGGTTCATACCTCATTCATTCTCTTCAGAATAAAACAACCATTCCAAAGGAGCCATGCAGTTGGGCCCATGACGTGCACGAAAAGGGAAATGTCGAAGAATTTTGCGATAATTCCCTCCAAAATCCCTTCTATCAAATTTTGCCCTCTATGGAGGGGCCCCGCGTAAGAGCACACACTCCAAATGTATTTAGAAAAATACTATGGGGTATAGACAATGCGTGTGCCATGTTTGGTTCCGATAGCTTCAATAGTTACGAAGGAAAAGTTTTTATACCAATGTTTTCTGTATATACGAAACCGAACCTATGACCTGCTGACCTACAAATAGGACATAAGAAAAAAAATATAAACGCAGTACTATTCATCCGGGTATCATGGTTCGTATCTCATTCTCTTCAGAATGAAGCAAGCTTGCCTATGGTACCACGCATATGGTTCCATGATTTACGTGGAGAGTGAAATTGGGGATTAACTATTCGGGTAAGACCTACAAGTAAATGGATTAGATAGGAATTGAGAAGGTAGTTGAATAACGCTTTGCCATTTTCATCTGTGATTCTTTCTCCTAACATTGTTTTGTATATTAGAAGAATGGGAAGCTAGGTTTGATGTCTCGCCTTGGGTGAGAGTATAGAATGGCTATGTATATGTTGGTTGATATTGAAATAAGAAGTGATAAATTGAGGTTTTGTAGTTTCTCTGGTAAGCTAATCTCCTTTGAGTCTATAGTATCTTCAACGAAGATGGTCGTGCCCCCCAGAAGTTTCTTTTCTGAAAATTCTGTACCAGGTGCTTTTAAAAATGAAGTTGCTTTAAGTTTAGTTTCATTAAGTATGATGATATTAGCTTTTTTATCTTTGGATAGTTGTAAGGTTTCCGATTTTGGTTTGCGAATTCCGTTGATATTCACGTATAGTATTTTAAGTGTTTTAATTATTGAAGATATTGTTGTTTTATGTTGAAAGTTTTAATCATCGGCGTCATCTATTTTTTGGCGAGGATTGCTATGAAGTGGTAGATTACTGTCATTGCTGCTTTTCTTTAAATAAATCTTCATTTCCAACAAATACATAGCCGTCAGTTGATTTGGTGATATTTAGCCTGCTTTTTAATAGTTCTTCAGATGCTGTTTTAATTGTGGTATTTAACTTCTGAAAAAATACATTATATGGCAACGTTAAGGTCAAAACAGTATATACCCATCTGAGAATAATACTTGTTCTTTTATGTTTCTCTTGTTGTTAATTGTGAGGCATGGAAGAAGTAAAAAGCTGAGAAAGCTGGCTCAAAATACGCCAAATTTTTAAACTTTTTTTCCCTCGTGTACATACAAAAACTTATGTGGAATGAAAAGTTAATCCCCCAGCATGTTTTCATCCACTGGGAAACATATCCATGAAAACAACGTTCCTCTAGTAATAAGACTTAAAAAAAAATCTGTACGTGCTGGTGCTGACATCTCTTAGGCAAACAGAAAAGGTAAGCCCAAAATTGTTTTAGGCTTTTCTTTCTTGAACGCTTAAAAGTTCAGCAAATGTTAATATTTCGTAGTTAAAATAAACAATATTAAACGTAATCATGAGTAGAATATATTATGTAAAAAGGAAACCGATAAAAGAAGTCAACATAGCATTTCCATGTGCATATCAAGTCAATATATCAACAAATTAACATCTAAATAATATTAACTGAATACATATTTATTAAGTTGGTAATTCATATGCATTCACATCTTTGAAAATAACATCTTGTGTAAATAAAAATGAGACACCAAATACAAAAAGATACCAACAGAGTCGCACAAGGGGTCGATTCTTCTGTATTAAAAAGATTCTGGAAACCATGGTCAATCCTACTCTATCATTTTGTTTTTCTTGTCATTAGTACGTGATTTTGTATGAATGCCACTCTACTTTGAAGTTACTTATATTTTCTTGTATTTTTCAAAATTTCTGAAGATTCACTATGATTGTAGTTATCAAGACTCTAGTTTCAAACGATTATTTTCAAGCACTTTCATGCTCCTCCTTTCTTGTCATAAATCCTATAAGTTTCAAAGCCATTAACACAATAATTACGTATACAACATTGTCTGCAAAGTATCTTTTTACCCTGGCGCAAAGAGGTTTTTACTCTCTCTAAAGTTTTCACTGAAGAATCCCGCTTAGTTTTTGAGATATAGTATTTCAACTTGGAGCCCAAATCCGACGCCTTACAATGGGAAGAAAATGAATAATTCTGAATAAATCAGAAACGAGGTATTAAATTAAAATTTTCTGTGCTGAAATTTGTTTCTAACAACATGGCGGATATCAGAAGTAAAAACACATCGTCACTGGGTTGTTGATGTTGTCAACCCGGTATAACATTTGCATTTTTTTAAATGACACTACGTCGTGTTATCGGCTATTTGGAATCCTCTAGTGATGATAAACAACATATGTAAAGAACATATTGCAGTGTTGCAAACTGTGGATACAACATCTTAGGAAATTGCGTAGTTTGTATAAGATCGCAAAAGCAATAACACGACGTAGTGCTATTTGAAAAATTTAAACCTTATATCAAGTTAGCAATACTGTCAACCCAGTGACAATGTGTTTTCACTCCTGATATCCACCAAGTTGTTAGAAACAAATTTCCGCAAACGGAATTTTCATTTAACGCGTCGTTTTTTAATTTATTGCGGATTATTCACTTTGTAAGAAGAAGTAAGAATATTGAATAACGAAGTCGCGACGACTAAGATGGGCAGGCCATGTAGGTCGGATGCGAGAAAAACGAAAACTATATTCCATATTGGTTGGAAAGCCGGATGGAAGGACATCGTTTTAAAGACCGAGACGATGTTGGAAGGACAATATTAGAAGGGATCTTCGAGAAGTAGGTGTTTGTGAGGGAAACTGGCTTGAACTTGCCTGGATAGAACCCTATGGCAATCGGTTTTTACTGCGGCGATGAACTTGCAAGTTCCGTAAGCCATAAACTAAGTAAGTAATTTCTTATGATCGTCCGCGACGCTACCACTCATCATATATTGGCCCTTATATAGAAAGAAGTTGGCACGCCTAGTTATCATCCGAGCAATGTCTACATAAAGATGATAATGACTTAGCTCATATAAACGGAGTCTCTGATTTTCCGTATTTAACATACACTGCAAAAAATAGCTGTGTTAATTCAACACAATGCGGTGTTCCAGCGTGACTACCACTTTTGTGTGTTAAATCAACACAACACACAATGTTGATTTCGGTACTTGGAGAAAAAAGACACGACTGCAGTGAGATTTGAACATGGGTTGCTCAATTAGAAGTCGAGCGTCTAACCGACTTGGCTTAGTAACATAGCTTAAGAAATAGTAAGGTACTTGCCAAGAAAGATTTTGGCGAGCCAATTGTCCGTAATCGCGATGGGACACAACTTCGCGGCAACCCGGAAGTTAACAGATCGGTTTGCTAAAGAGAACCCGGCAAACATCTCACTATAATGGTCCCAGAAATAGCAAGGACTTTGCCAAGTCAGGTTTAGTGAAGCATCTGTCAACTTTCACAGCGAACACCATCCGTGTAACATAGTCGATCAAATACTATGAGAGTTGGTTCTCCGGCGTAATATCGTACGGTACAAACGATCTTACGTCCCTCTACCAACTTTAAAAACACTAGAGGCCCTCGTAGATGGTAGAGACCTTGACGAGGTTATGAGGCTTTCAACCAACATCTACCTGTACCATAAATACAAAAAATCTGCCACATTAGACAGAAATAAATTATTTCCGGTCGAACCTACAATACTAGTTTAAGCGAACCATCCCAGTCGCCAATTCAAAACAAAAACATTAACTGAACGGGATATTTGGCTAAAATTTCAGTAGACACAGGATATTTGGCTAAAATTTCAGTAGACACAGGATATTTGCGGATGAAATGTCCTTTTCAAGTCATCCTGTTGCTTGACACATCCAACAAGACAATTAGTTCATTAATCAAGAAGTACATCTTGCATTCATAAGAAATATAAATCACCACTCAGACAGACACTTTTCAGTTTGTCCAGAATGTTCCAAGAAGACTGTACTAATCCACTTTCACGCATTATGAGAGTTCGGAAACTGCACATAGAACTTCCAGCAGCGCACCACCATCTGTGTTTCCTCTGTACATGAATATCCAACTCTCATTCATCCAGTGCCTCATTACAGAATACGAAAAATGGCTCCTCTAGGAAACTATAGAAAGCGAGAAGCCAGGCCTCAGTTCAAAAAATAAGAACTAGGACAAACTAGAACTACCCCCAGAAAAAAATAAATGTTGCGCTCTATAAGAAACTCCCTAGAGTTTATTTTAGTAACAGGTTTATAATTTTCATCTTATGTGTTGTGTACCGGCTTGCTCCTATTTGTACTTGAAATAAGATACTTGCTACGAGGATGTACTCTGATAAACAGCTCTGTGTCTCACGTAGCGGTTACGATCCATTCGGCCCCAAAAGGTAGTGACGCTAGATTCTGCGTGGAAGCGTTTTTCAACTTGACAGTCTCTGGATAAGATGAAGCGATTGTCATTTGTCATGGCTAGTGCTAGTAACTTGATGAAGTATCATCACCTTTCTGAGAGTTGGTGAACGATTCAAATCATAATAAAAGTAATTTCACGTACACCTTAAGCATTTTTATTTTATTATGCAATTTTTGGTGTTTTATGTTTATTCGTCATTAGCCAATCTTAGATCATCATTAGATGATTTCTGAAGTTTCTGTCTTATTTTGTAACTCTTCCTACTTTGTATAATAGGTTACACTGCAAAAACTGTACCAATAAATCGTACCTGTACCCCGTATTTTGCAGGGGCAGTGATGGGCACAGGGATTCATATTTTACCATCATTTTTTTATTAATCTGTTCCATCCCAAGAACTGGGAGGCAAAGAACCGCCCCTCAAAACCCAACCCTGGGTTCGCCACTGCCCCTCAAACATTGTGGGTACAAACCTGGCGTTTTGTACCCACAATTCAATTGAATGTACCGACAAGAATGATAGATGCACAATGCCGGCCGGGTGGTCGAGCGGTCTGCGGCGGTAGGCTATCGACTCAACGGTCCCGGGTTCGAGTCCCGGCAGGGGCATGGGTGTGGATTTTAACACAACAGCTAAAGGCAAATCGTGACGGGCCGAAGTCCAAAGTTACTAAAACTGGCCCATATAAAAATAAAGTTTTTTTAGTTTGATAGATGCACAACGTATCCATGGCATGTACCCATGAATTAATGGGTACAGCAGAAGTTAAAAAAAATAAAGGTATCATGGGTACAGTGAAGTCGTACCCAAGAGAGTACCCATTATTTTAATAGAAGGTGCCCATGATATTAATAGAAGGTAAATTGTACCCATGAGAAACTCAGTTATGTGGCAACCTCGCAACAGCATGTGTGACCACTGCGAGGGTTTTAACACGATGAGTTTATTAGTACAGCTTTCTGAAGAAAATGCATAGTATATACCGCATATCTAGTCGTGATATAGTGAAAAATGTGTGAATAAAAGTAATTAGAACTATTCTTTGTTATTATTGGCCATAAAATAAATTATAATACAGCGATGTTGCTACGTCCGTAATCATTAGCGATGAAGTTTTGCTTATTCACACTTAGGACGTTAAATACTGTTTTATACTGTCTCTTGCACAAAATGGCTTTCATATACATACTGCACAGAATCTAACAAAACAGTAGTCAATAGAAAATTATCCCATAGATGCACGAAATAAAAATCAACTTTTGCTTTCTTTTTATTTCATTAAGAGTTAAGGTTGAAACCTGTTTACTTGATGTCCCTCGTGGCTACTTTTGACTAGCGACAGGAACGACACCTTGTGAAAACACAAGTTAGTCGCGTGTGCAATAAAAAAAATACAGAACCTGACTTACCTAACCTCCACATGCGTTTGTTCACAAATTTTATTAAATTTCCTAATGCGTTTATATAT
>JAGDQP010067446.1:0-11149 GCA_022664845.1 Lepisma saccharinum
AGATGTCATTTTTTACGAGTGTACACAGTGTGGTAGAAAACAATTTTTTAAAAGTACATTTGCTAGTTGACGATTTTGCCATTTTTTCACACAAGTATATTGGGATTTTGTTGGCTGTTGTTCAGCAAATCATGCAGCCTTTTCTGTCATTTTTTATTTTACTTTATTGGTCTAAGTTTTTTTTAAAAATCTTTGTAGAATTTTTATGAATATTTTTAATATTTATTCATTTTATTCAATTAATCATTTCAATCATTGTTTTTTTTTACAAGCTGCAGTACACGTTATCTCCTTTCACAGAAGTTTGAAATTACTTCGAAAACAGCGAGAAGAGAACGACGAACAATCTGGAGGGATGGTACTGCAAGATGAATAGGAAGGTGCCCAAAGATCATCCGCGATGCCCGAAGGTGCATCCACCGAGAATATTAAATAAACTATGCTAGTAGCATGAGTCCAAGAAGCAAGCGATAAAATCACATTATATCAATAAATCATATCAATCTAGCATAGCTTTTTATTACGTTAATATTGACCCTTCATGTCAATAATATTCGCTGGTGGGATATTTTTGGTGTAATATTCCCTGGTGGGAATTTTTAGTGCATAAGGTGAAACGGGATCAGGCAAAATGAGATGTCCCGTTTCGCCCTAGAAAGTTCGTGTCACATAATTCATTTGAAATTGTATTCGGGGAGGTAAAAATGCGATAAGGCGAAACGGGAGGACACGCTACTGACAACTGCATTCCAAAAGCAAGTGAGCTCACAAATGGAAACTTTTGAAATAGCATAAAGGTTTATCTTATCTGTTAGTTTTGCAGTGTATGATATATATAATAATGTAGGAGGAAACGGCTGTTTTAAAATACAACTACTATACTGTTTTGAGCTCCATAAATACACTGCTCGCCATTTAAAATGCAACACCATCGGATTAATGCAAAATTTGTAGAGCATGGAAGCATTAACAACTGATTAGCACGACAACTCCATGACGCATCAGAGGTATCTAAGAACTGGAATCAGAAGAAGGCCAGAGAGCAACAGTGCAGTGGTAGACGACTGTTGGTGTGACGTGAGTGTGTATATATGGTCGAAAGTTGCCCTGTCGTCGAAAGTGGCAGGCAGCCCTGCCAACAGATTTCCACCTTTCATCGAAGAAGAATTGTGGCATATGGCCAGTGCGGTTTATCCTTCCGCGACATTGTTGCCCGTGTTTAACGGATTGCGTGCACAGTGCAGCGCATATGTACTCAATGGTTTCACGAAGGCACTACGCAACGACATGCCGGATCACAACGACCTCGAAAAAAGACTGCTTGTGCTTATGGCTCTGGCGGATCGAACAGCCACATTCCGAACACTGGCGGATGTTGCACAGCGCCCAGTGTCACCACGGATAATTCTACGTCATCCGGCAGAGCGGGGCATATTTACACGGCGCCCATTTCTGTGGCCTCCAATGACTGCACAGCATAGGCATGAGCGACTACAATTGTGTCACAAACGTCGTGCATTTTGCCCATCCGTGTCTCCTACGCATTGACGGACATGTAACCAGCCAAGGGTACATCGGCAATGTGTTGGACCCGATTGTGGTCCTTTTAGTGCAGGCTCTGCCGGGGACAACATTCCATTAGGATAACGTACGCCCGCATGTGGCACGTGAAGTCATAGCCTTTCTGGCTGGACACAATCTTCTTTGCTTCCTTGGCCGGCGCGTTCACCTGATCTCTCGCCCATTGAACACGTCTGGTCCACGATTGCACAAAGCCTCTCACGCCAGAGACTTGCACCAGCTACAGTTGATGAGCTGTGGCATCGTGTAGGACATTCAAGAGCTCATCCTCTCTATGTCTTGCCGTGTTACAGTCGTTCTGAACGCCTATGGTGGCCCCACACTACACTTTCGGCACTTCTATTCCGCTGTCGCCACGTTGTCACGCATCGCACACAGTGGTAAGTTTAAACACTTGCTATTTGTACATTACGGTATCTACATGCAAAGTTTGGCTCTTCTTGATGTTGCGTTTTTAATGGCAAGCAGTTTATCGCTAGGCTTAAAACACTGTAATAAACCCAAAGATGTAAAATGTATTGATCAAGGGTATCACAAATACTTCAAGAAAACGAACAATTTCAAGAACATTGATTGCATGTGATTATGAACAAAAGTTTAATCAAGCGAAAAAGGAAGGAAGCTTGTCCACCACTGTTTCTTGCAAAACGAACTTGTATATGCACCTTGGAGTAGGTAGAGGAAATTCGATAAATTTCACTTTTTGGGTCTATCTAAAATTTATATTTAAATTTATTTGATTATATATACTCTTATGATGCCTCATCATTCCCTGCATCATTATTTTTATGAAACGATGCACATATATTTTTGTCTTTTGTTCCGATATGTCACTGTCTCAATATCTTCTTCTTCTGAGAATTTAAACATCAGTGTAGTCTTCAAGATATAATTTTCCCCTTCTTTCATTTCCCTTCTTTTCTTCATCAAGAGTTTAGTTTCTTCTGAGATTTTGCTCTCTCTTATCTTTCTGGTGCCTGCTATTTCCTTGGCTGTCTCTCTTATTATCTCGCTCAGTATTTTATTTCTGTTATTGATGTCTTCTTCATCCTCTAACTCTTCCAAGGCGCTAAATCTGTTGCTTAGTTCTATCTCGAATGTTTCTCTGTTTTTCCGTACATTTTCCAGATCTAAAAGTGGCTGTTTTCCTCTGATAAGCTTCTTTCTCTCAAGTCTAGTATTTACTTTCAGCTTACATCTCACCATCCTATGATCACTCGAAACTTTGAAACTGTTCAGAACAGACACGTCTTGCAGAATTTCCTTGTTATTCGATAGAACGAAGTCTATTTCGTTTTTGGTCCCATTTGGGCCTTTCCATGTCCACTTCCTCTGGCGCGGTTTCTTGAAAAATGTATTGGAAATGAATAGTCTGTTGGCTTCTAAGAATTCCACTAACTTCTCTCCTCTCTTGTTTCTTTTTCCAAATCCAAAGTTTTCCACTTTCGTGTCACTGCTCTGTTTGGCTCCTACTTTCACATTGAAGTCTCCCATTACAATTTTGTAATGCGATTTGCTACTATCCAAAATCTTCTGTATCTCCTCGTATAGGTCTTCGATTTCCTCCTCCGGATGTGAGGATGTTGAAGCATACACTTGTATAATTTCCATACTGTACCTGTTGTTTATCTTTATTACTACCCTTGCGATTCTATCTGAAATTCTTTCAATTTCTGTGATGCGTGACTTCAGGTCTTTCTTAATTATAAAGCCAACACCTGTCGGTTTTCCATTTTCTGTTTCTTTAAAGTAGAACGTGTGCCCCGACGGTAGTTCCAACTGTTCTTCATTCTCCCTCCACACTTCTGATAGCTCTATGATGTCCCACTTAATCCTGTGGAGTTCATTCTGCAATTCTTCTAATTTGTCCTTTCCTGCAAGTGACTGACAGTTGAGAGTCGCCACGTATAGGTCCGTTCGAGTTGCCGTGTCGATGTCCTGGCAGTGTACAGTCCAAACCCGGGCATTGCCAGCTGTATTTCGTCCTCCGGGCAATGAGCGCCTCCGAGACTGTTTCCTAACTTGTACCATCATGTGTAAAGGTACTGTCCGAAAATAGACTAATTGCACCGAAGTTAATACGGTTTTCTCGCAGCTTTAAAATATGAGTGTGAGAAAGTTACTCTTTTATTTAATAAAAAGTAAGATCTGCAGAAGTCTTCCTCGAAGCTGCCGGCTCCCACTTCTACTAAAAAGACAGCCGAAAGAATTCTTTATCCTAATCGACACGATACATATAAACTTGAATAGCTTCTAGTTTTGTTAATCGGAAACTGCGTTGATATTAGTCTTCCTACTGACGATATCTAACCCAGTTTTTGCCCATTTGCACTACTCTCACTTTCTGAAGCTTATGGTCCAATCTAGTTTAGATCTCGAATTATTATAAATCAGGCAGTTTTTAAGTATAGTTTTAGTTACTTTATCGATTTTCTTCCTATAATTTTCTTATTTAGGAAAATATTTTTTTTTAAATTCGAGAGCATCGGTACGATAACGATCTAAGGAGTAATAAAAAAAAATAATTTAGCTAATTTAATTTTTTCCTGTCTTAAGGAGATTATAGCAATGAATTAGCCCTTTAAAAACAGCGATCGGATGCGGAGTTACATGAGTGTTGCTTATTTTAAATTTATCTGGCCACCATTCTGGCAACAACTATTGTTTCTCGCATTTCCAACTTAAACCAATCCTTTTACTTACTTGGAGAAATAGAAGTTAGTGAGCTGAACCGTAAAAGTCTCCCTCCGGTCAACAGCTTGTCGCGGGGCTCGAAGCCCTCGCCCCCTGCGTAGGAGGACTACATCTTCCGTCCCTTCTCCGCTCCTTGATCTTCCTTCACCAAAATTATAAAAAAAAAATACTCTCTCTTTGGCTCTTTCTAACAACATAGTCTTGGCATTTTCCGCGATGCTCACGCCTATTTGGACCTCCCATTAATTTTTTAGAAAGACCACCAATCTGTTCAGGGTCTTAACACACAGTTTTGTACTCTTATCTTATTCGCCAAAAGAATGAGCTAGACCACGCTTATTTTCGGTTCACGAAGATACTAGTGCGGCAAAAACGAAGTTTCCCGATCTTATATATATATTTGAATAATAATATTTTTGTACTTTATCTGGATATACAGTAACATCTAATTTCTCCAATATGCTGAAATTAAACATGGAGATGTGACAGTAAACCCATTATGCTGTCACAAATGTTTATTGAGATAAAACACAATATCAATTCGTTCACTTCCTACATATGTTTGACAAATCATTTTCCAAATAGCATCTACTAGATTCATGGATTTGATTGGAACCTTGCTCGCAAAAGCCATGAAGTCCACATTTACTTTATGGTTCGATTGAAATAATGTGGTAATCCCCCCCACTTCCTTAATGAAGACTGAAAAGTTTCCAAGTTTTCAACAATTAAATCCTTTATTGTTAAAAGTGAATTTGTGCTATGAAAAATATATAGCACATATCCCCTTTTAACAATGACCGATTCATTTGTCCTTTCTCTGCCAGGCAATTTTCTCTCACTAAGGAAAGTAACGTTGATGTCAGTTCATAGGCCTTATATATAGCCTATCATATCTGATAATATGCCTAAAGTATAATAGCTGATAAATTGTAAAAATAATACATTTTATAAATTAATAATTAGTTAGTTTTGATTAAAAAATAAGGATGATCATTCTTAATTAATTAAAGAACAGACAACTGTTTGCATTGTTACTTTGGTTTTATATTTTTAATAGATAAAATTCGATACTGAATTTATTAGATAGAAAAACTGTTTTGTAAATTTCAAATGTAATACCGGTATATAATTTGTAGTAGATGACTACATGTGTTTTACTGTTTTAGATGCGAACTCTGGACATTATAAAAAGTAGCCACATAACACAAAAATAGACTTGTCCAAATGCAAGGGACAAAGTCCAAATACATATCAAATTATATTGTGTTTGCATAGTAATGTCAAAAGGAAAGCTACATACTTGTGAATGACAATAAATATCAGAAGTATTCAAAATGATAAAGTATTTTGAATATTCAGAACAAATAAGCTGATGGCTAGAGTTTAGAAGTCACACCCCGTATGGTAAAAGCAAGTGTACGTTTTCAATAATGATAAATCTCGGCTACTGTAATTGGAAGTACATATAGTTATACTACGTATACATGATAATCTTTTAAATGAAAGAAAATAAATAACAATATCCTCTGCATTGTTCTCCATCAATAATCCAAAGAGCCTTTGCAGTTACTTTTTCAATAATAACCTCATTGTTTTTGATAGATGTTTAATGGATTCTTTTTATAGTGTGATTATTGATTTGCAGTTTTCAACAAACCTCTATCTCACAAAAGTTAAATAACCTTCCTCACCAATTTAGATACAGTTCAGTTGGAGTGATTATCTTTTTCTTTAATCTTCTTCCTCGTAATGATATTTCTCAGGTATTTCAACTGCTAGCAGAAGTACCGTTATCAAAAAATTAGTTCACATATCTCTCTAATACACTGAGAAATCTGTATCTTTTCAGATTTGATAAGGTGATGAAGCAGAACAGATTCAGTTCTCTTCGTAAATCCAATGATACCTCATTGCTCTTTTGCTGCCTTGTTGTAGTTTCGTGCAAGAGCTTTTTGTATTTTTAATAGCAAAAGACCGTTCTTCTTATCTTAATAAACTATGTGCTCTTTTCAAATCTCTCAGTATTGAAAAAATACTAACATCAAACTGGTATGAAAATTTGAAAATGTTACCTTGCTTGCATTTCACCTCTCCCAACCATAGGTACATTTGGACCCGACCTCGCGATGGGACTTCGACCTCGACCTCGCTCAACCTCGAACTAGCAATCTCACTTCGACCTCGACCTCGTTCAACCTCGAACTCGCAATCTCACTTCGACCTCGACCTCGCTCAACCTCGAACTCGAGATGGGACTTCGACCTCGAGCTCGCTCAACCTCGACCTCAGAAACAGAAACAGAAACATTGTGATAACATGGCCCCTCCAAGAACGCCAAGTGAGTGAGCCGCCAACTCTGACTACTGCGACTCTCCTACATGCAGTCATGCAACTACAGGTTATGGCGCGGGTGTGGATGCTACGGTTTCTATCTATACGGAGACATTTACCGCGTATCGGTTTAGTGTGTATTAGAAGAAAGAGGGTGAAACAAGATGACAGGAAAGCGCGTGAAGTGTTTTCAAAGAGGGAAAAACCAGAAATGACATGCGACATTTACTGTAAAAACCCCTTATCGGTTCTAACTATTATAGTTTTACCTGGTAAACCACACATGCGTGAAGGGTGGAAAAACTCAGGTAAATGTCTGTAATTATTATTTATTGAGTTGCATCCTATCTGACAAGTGTTGTTTTATACATGCATGACTTGCACATGCATGCAGCGCTTGTAGCGCGCATGTGCAAGTCCGAAGCTTCCTCCTTGGTGCCGTTCGTCCTTGTTCTAACCTGTGAAAATATAATTTATTAGTTTTGGGAGTGGGTTCTAGTTTCCTCCTGGGCACGTCAGTTACTCTCACATACTTCCTTGCTTTCATCAAACCATTCATTCATTCTTTCATTCCTTTTTTTTTTTTTATAGTATGTATTTGTTTTGACCCGGGAGGAGAGAAGTTTCTGTTATTTGGTTTTATTTATGTTAACATTTGAAGCGGGCGTTTATGTTTGAGATGGTTTCCTATGTCATAATTTCCGAGTGAATTTACAAGTTTGTTTTGTGTGTTGTTACTGCTGATGTAGAAGTTTTGTGCGAGTTGTTTTAGATGGTCTGTCATTGGTACTATGTTTATTTGTTTCTGTAGTGGAATTAATCTCGTGTACCTTGGACATTGTGTAATTAGCTGTACTACTCTGTTTTGGAATATTTGCAACTTTTTAAGATGTGTCTTTGGTGCATGTCCCCAAGCAGGAGCTGCGTATGTTAGAATTGGTTTTATTAATGAGTTATATAGTATGACTTTTGATTTAGTGCTGAGTTGACTGTATGCTAAAAGGCTTTTTAGTTCTGTTAATCTACCAACTGCTTTACCGATCTGTGTATTTATGTGTGTGGCAAAGTTTAGTTTTGAATCTAGTTTAACTCCTAGGTATTTAGCCGAGTCTTTCCATTGTATGTCTTGGTTGTGCATCTTTAATTTAGTGTCTGGTTTTCTTTTTCTTTTTGTAAAGTATACAGACTCGCTTTTGTTTGTGTTTATTTTTATTTTCCATTTTTGAAACCAATCTTGAAGTTTGTTTAGGTGTTCCTGAAGATATCTAGTTGCTAGTTTTGGTTGCCAACTTCTAGTATATATGCAAGTGTCATCTGCAAAAAGTGCTATTTCTGTGTTTGGTGTTTTGGGTATGTCATTTATGAACAAACTGAATAGTGTAGGTCCTAGAAGCGAGCCTTGTGGAACCCCTGCTTGGATGTTTCTCTTTGTTGATTCTGATTTCCCTACTGAGACATAAAATTTACGATTTTTTAAGTAAGAACTTATTATATGTGTGTATATGTCTGGTAGGTTTATCTGTATAAGTTTGTAGAGAAGTCCTGTAATCCAAACTCGATCAAATGCCTTCTCTATGTCTAAAAATACTGTCCCTGTTCCTTGTTTTTTGTTAAATTTATCTGTAATGCACTCCACTAATCTGACAAGTTGGTGTGTAGTAGAGTGGTGCTCTCTGAATCCAAATTGTTCCTCTAGTAATATGTTGTGGGTTTTTATGTGACTTTTTATTCGTGTTAACAAGACTTTTTCAGTTACTTTTGCTAGTGTGTTAAGTAAGCTTATTGGTCTGTAGTTCTGTGGGAATTTGGGATCCTTTCCTGGTTTAGGCAATGCTACTACCTTAGCTAGTTTCCAGTCTGACGGAAAGTAAGCATGCTTCATTATTGCATTTATTATTAGAATTAGAAGGAGTATGGCTTCATGAGGTAGATTTTTAATACATATGTTTTGAATGTTATCAGGGCCTGCTGCTTTAAGTGGTTTAAGTTTTTTTAGGATCTGTTTTAGTTCACGTTTATTAGTTTTCTTTGCACTGGTGGTGGTGGGATTATGCAGTGTGTTACGGACTGTGTTTTTTACTAGTATGTCATTTCTTATGTTACTTATGGTGTCATTAGGTTTGAAAGTTTTTTCAAGTGTGTCTGCTAATGTGTTGGCTTTGTCATCATTAGAATATACTAGCCCGTTTTCCCCGTGTAGTGAGGGGGTGGGGGTGTACGGTTTGGTTAAATGTTTAGTTATTTTCCAAATGCTATTGTCTTTGAAGTTTAACTTTGCTATTTTAGTGTCCCATTTGTGTCTTCTGTAGCGAGCAATTTCTAATTTAATTAACCTGCGAAGTTTGTTAACGTTTTCTTTGACTGTGGGATCTCTGTGATTTTGGTACTGTTTACGTAAGTGATTTCGGAGTTTAATTAATTTAATTATGTCTGTAGGGAGTCTGGGAACTTGATGTTTGTTTATTTTGTGAGGTATAGCAGTCGCAGTAGCATGTTGTATGGCTGATGTAAATTTTCCAACTGCATTGTCTATGTCTGCGCATGTGTTTATCGTGTGTTCGCCTGAAATGTCCTGTTTGATTGTGTCTTGATATAATTTCCAGTTGGCATTATTGTAATCTCTGTAAATGTTTGTTTCATTCATGTCTGGGGAGGATTTAAATTCTATGAATATAGGTTGGTGATCGGAGTCTAATTCGTCCTCTGTTTTAATTTCCAAGTATTGATTAATGTTCTTGTGTAGGGCATAGTCGAGGACATCTGGCTGGTTTCCATTTGCAGAATAGTGAGTTGGTTGATGTTGTGATAGAATTTGTAATGGGGAGGATTGTAGAAACGTGTTAAGTGCTTTACCATTATCATTTGTTTTCTTTGAGCAAAATATTGGGTGTTTGCAATTGTAATCACCTGCTATTATTACTGAATGACCTATGTTACTTAATTTCCTTATGTCTTCTGTATCTATCCTTACTGAAGGTGAGTTGTATATTCCTATGATGCTAAGTGGTGTACTTTTACTATAAATCCTGATGCCTACAGCTTCAACTGTGTTTAGTGTGGGTAGAGTGAGTTTGTCATGCCTGAGTTTCCTGTCCACTAGTACTAAGACTCCCTGACCTTGCCCAATGCCAAATCTATCTTTTCGGTAAGTGTTGTAACCTTGTACTTTAATTTTTGACTGAGGTGTGAGTTTAGTTTCGCTTATTAGTGCTATGGGTATATTTTCAGTTCTCAAGAAGTCTGTAAGTTCATCAAGTTTTTCAGTTAATCCCTGTGCGTTCCAGGCGAGTATCTGTAAGTTTGTTTTATCCCTAGTGTACATACCCATTTAGAGCCCTGTTGAGCGTGTATCTGTTTGTGTTGATTGTGATCGAGTTTGTACTGTGTTGACAGCCCCTATCCATTTAATTAAGCTATCAATAAAGTCACTAAGGTGGAGCAGAACTGTGTGCACTTCACTTTGATCTGTTGTTTGTGTGGCTAGGCCATCTAGTTTATTATATATATCTTTGTATGTGGTAGACGGACGTTTGTGTTTTTCTGGAATACTAATGTTTTCTGAGCAGGAATCTGTGTCAGAGCTTGAATAATTATCTTCTACTTGTGTTGTTTGTTTCTTAATTTTCTTTCTTGTGCTTTTGATTCTTTGAGGCTTGGGATAATTTACATTTAAGTGCTCTGAGGTTGAGTTTCGGCTAGCAGGTGGTGAGATTACCTTGGGTAGGTTAGGTAGGGGGGGGGGATTGGGTTTAAGGTGAGACTGGGGTGAGGGAAATAGATATCGGTTATGTTGTGGAGTTACAGTGTTTTGTGTTGGTGGTTGATGTCCTAAGTGTTTATTAGTGTGTACAGGTGGCGCAGAGTGTTGTGTAGATTGATGTTGGCCTAGGTGTTGAGTAGTGTTGTTCGATTTAGAAACTCTTTCTTGCTGATTGCCATTGCCAAATCGTGATTGCCAGATTTTTTGATAAACTTTACAACCTCTATAGTTGGCAGGGTGGGGACTCATACAATTAACACAAGTGGGAGTGACGCCTCTGTCTTTTTTGCAGTCACTGCTTTGGTGTGGTCCTGCACATTTCACACATCTGGGTCTTAAGTTACATCCTATGGAAAAATGATCGAAATTCTGACATCTGTGGCATTGAACAATATCTGGTGCAGAAGTTTCATAGTCATAGACTGATGTGGCTATGAAGTGAATGTGCCTGAGCTTTTTAAGTTTTTCTTTTGCTTTGGCATCTGACAACTTTACAAGAAAGAGTGGCATGTTTACTTTTGTCTTTCCAGCTTTCCTGTTGTTAGTGTCTGTGTAAACTCTTTTGGTCATCTGGTGTACCTGAACATAATCTGTGTGTAAGTTTAATCTTAAAAAGTCTTCAATCTCTTCTGGTGACATTTGTATTGGTAGTCCGCGTACTACCATCTTAATTGTTCTGTCTTGGGATGGTCCTACATAAAAATGTTCTATGTCATTCTCTTTCAGATATTCTAGTATGGAGTCGTGTGTCATTTTACTTAACGGTGTGATTTGAAAACC
>JAGDQP010067448.1:0-11148 GCA_022664845.1 Lepisma saccharinum
TTCATAGAAGATAATATGTCAAAGAATATTGAGCAAGCTACATAACACTATGAATATAAGGAGATGTTGCATGGAATCGTCGTGACCAATCGTTAAATTCTTCGTACTCTTCGATTATAATACAAGGTTGGTTCAACCACAATAAACTGCATGTCCTTCTGTAACACCTGACATATCTTATAATTGATGAATGCCAATTATCATGACCGACATCTCGCTCTGCAAACATACTTTTTTACAATTACATAATACACAAGATCATCTTTCATAAAACTAACATTACGCTATAATGGTAATAACCAACCACAACGTACACAATTTACAAATTAACAATTTCTTTATTTACTATACGTGTTGCTTAAATAAAGTGCTCAACATTCTGCAAGGTTAAAGGATTAGCACTACATCTCTCACTTGGAAGTTTATAAAAGCAAAATGCTCAAAATCCAAGTGCTAGACCCCGTCTAGTCTAGACGTTAATCTATTTCCAGCAGTCTGTTAGATCAGAAGTAATGTTGGCTAGTTTCATTAATTACAGTGTAGAAATGAACGTTTTCTAAATCAATTAAAAATTTGGATCAAGATCAAACGACGGTGTTATATACAGTGATATCAAAAAGACCTTTCACATAACCATAAGCGTTACATATGGCGACCATTGATTAATTATTATCGTACGTCGCATATCACACACTGCTTCTGAGGACAGAGAAATGCTGTTGACTCATGTATTGGCAGCCGTAGAAGGTTTGAAGGAAAATTAGTTTTCGACATATCACTGATTTTAATCTGACTTACATTTTACTAATGTGATGCATGGTTGTAGCAGAAATAAAAATCGAATATTTCCAAATGTTTCTAAATTATAGTATATAGACTCCAGGTATATATATGTATATATATATTCAACCATGAATATAAGTAAGGAAAAACATATTTTGATTCTCTTGAATCAAATATGTTTGCTCTTTTCCACATCAAACAGTATAACTATTACTCAATATTTGTGGTTTTGAAAGTAGCTGATGAAGATTTGATATGAATATTGGTGGATAACTATTGAATCTTCGTGCATGTTAAATTTATGTACAGAAATTCGAAATCTTTAAAACTAAATAGAGATTTTATTAACGAATGTAATACGTTGAACAAAATTGAATATAATAATAAATAATACTGAAAATTACACCACTACCGTAAGCATGATCTTCTATCAGGAAACTATTTCTTGCAACCACAGAACAGCAAGATATTAACAGTTTTATGCATTAGCTATCAACGCATGACTTTCTAAATTATCATGTTAATTAGGTATTGTATATGCTAAGTACAGAGGATAAAAGAACATTGTTATTTATCTTATTTTCAGAATAGCGCACTCTTGCTTGTGTTCTATACTTTGTAAACTAATGGTACTTGTAGATGCATGTACCAAGGGCTAAGTTATGAACTAAAGCAGAATGGATATAAAAAATTCAGGACCATTTCTTTTTCTATACAAGTCATTCCAATGCAGTATTCTTTTTCCTTGTCTGTAACCCTCATACACGATCATTGACAATGGTCGAACGTTGTTTATTTTGCTTTCATTGTAGATCACTTATTTATTTATTTGTCTTTCAAAGTTTGCATCAACGAATGCATACAGAGACATCTGTGAAGCAATATCTTAATGTAGAATAAATTATGATCAAATAACAGTAATTCTAGTCTTGCAAGTTCATTTTTTAAATATCTTTACAGTACAAATGACATAAAAAATGTAATTCTGTAGATTATGTCATAACACGAACCATAATATTAATAATGTACCTGTAGAAAACTTATCGATTTTTTAAACTGTTATTAACGACGTTTCACGTAACTTCTTTAGCCATTATCAACTATACGTCTGATTTAAATGGAGAGATGTCACATTATAGAGTTACGGTTTCTGTGAAGGAAAGGATGGGTATGTAGAGACATTTCATTTGGTCACACAGCATACTGAATATAAGTCAAAATGTAGTCACAGGTATGTAGTTTTTAAAATTAGTATTTTGTGCGATGTCTAAGCTTTTTAATCACAGAATTCTGGTAAACTTTTAAGAAGATTTTTGTGAGACCTTTACTTCAAACGAATATTAAGAGTTTTTTACTTTGTGTTTGTCAAGTTTAACCGGATCGCTTTGAGTAGCCTTTGTTTTTCGTATTTGTAATACCTGTACACAAGATCTGTCTGGAAAGTATTCTTTCATTTTACCGTTTTAATAAACATATTTGTGTTTTTTTTCTGTAAGGAATTTCACGACACGCCCCTTGAGAATCATTTTCCTATTAAAAATGTTTGAATTAAGATTACATAGAAGCAAACTGCTGTTAGAATGTGTAATATACACCATGTCAACTTTGTGTGAAACATCTCAAGAGATATTTATGTCAGATTTATGAGAGATTACCTGTTTATGCAGCTTGAACAATGTAATTTTTTATAATATGAAGATTATGGGAGAAACGAGTCAGGTAAAAAAAATATACGTTTATTGAAACAAACTTTAATTCACTAGTTTTTTACGAATGTTTAAGTCAACATTTTTAGGTTCTTAAATCTTTGCTATTCGACAGTTTTTTTTTACCAGTTTTACCAATAGAATGAGCTATACACTGCAAAATAATGTAAAAATGGACATTCCGTGTTCTTTCCCTCGCCCTTCATTTACTGTATCCTGTTTTTGAAAACTCACTGACTTAAACTAAGAAATCTGTTTGATTATTTCCTTAGATTATGCGTAATAATAACTGAAATTGCATGTGACTGTTTAAACAGTTTCTCAATGTTGTTATTTGTTTTGAGTCAGCAGAAGAAACAGTCATTAGCGTGGAGGTAAACACATGAGTAGGCAGGTTCTTCTGGTCGTACCGCTGTACTGTCAGTTACCCCGAGTTTCATGGATGCGCAATAGGTTCAAATCTGGAGACTGAGTGGGCCACGAAAGACAAGACACCATAACGGAGATATTCGTGATAAACTCAAGCTGTGTAGGGAAGGGATTTATCCTGTTTAAAATGGCTCGTTGTAGAGTCGCCGTGAAAGGTACCACATGAAATCACAGAATCTTCAGGTCGTTCTGTTTTAGGACTTAATGTTTTCTTTTCATCGGTTTCATCTCCAGGAATAGAACATCGCGCGGTGGCAGGTACTAAACTAACCTCTTCGTATCTAACGTTTTTTTCATCACGAAGATGAATAACATGTTAAATCACCTGTTTGTAAAACACACAACTCTCTTTCTTAGATTTTCATAACGAAATGTTAAAAAAAAATGCAAAACCGGCCAAATGCTAATAATTATAAGTAAATATGTAAAGTTATTATTGGTTTCAAAATACAAAATGTGATGTAAATAATTCGTATGCTTCTTGTTTGTTTATTTTGGTAGAACGCATGGATGTATGTGAATATGTATTTATATTTCTAAAGTTTATCTTGAAGCGACCAAAATAACAAGTAATTTCAATGTTTTAAATGTACTTTTATTTTTGTTACAAAGTATTGTAAAAACAAATGATAACTTACATGTTCTTAATTTATGTTCATTAATGTATAATTACTCGTGAAATTTTGTTTATCCACAGGAGGAAAATAAAACGAAATTGTAGCATTTACTTGTACAATGGATGTGTAATTCTTGTTATAGTCAGAGGAAATATGTGTCAGATGTGTGAACTTTTCTTTCAAACTTTTGAAGAATGATCTATTTTTAACATGTAGCAAATGTTGGGTATTGGAATGGTCATATTTCAATGTACAATCAATATTTTTATACTTCAATGTATGTTTGTAACTAGTTGTTGTGTACAAATAATATGTGTGTGTTACAATATTATACATGTTATTGTAAAGAAATGATATTAAAAAGTAATATTTTGTTCATATATTTCTTCTTTTGTTCCATTAGCTTTTTTTTTTTCATTCGTACAGATTTACTGACGTGAAACCTGAAATACAGGGACGTACCAAGACATTTGAATACCTGATTGAAGCCCCAGTTGTTGGTATACGAAATAACTGTAGAGATGTGATCACGAGTTTCTTACACACGTATCACAATAGTGAACAGAACCACATAGCTCACAATTGACGTATAGAAGCAGTCAAGAGTCACACACATAGAGTTAGGAAGAAAATAGAGAGAACATACATGACGTCACATGAAGCCAAATTCCGGTTCATCAGCAGCCATCTTGTGTGGCCTCATTACAGTCCCTCTATACCGATTACTGTGAAGATTGCCTTTTTTCGATAGGAGGATGAGTGCACCTCTAGAGAGGCAATACTCGCAAAAGAGGGTCTCTAAATATGGGGCCAGTTAATATGGCCGAAATGCCTCGTCCCTTCCGTCTCTTGGCTTCATTCCCCTCTCCAACAAAAAAGCCTAAGTTTTCCTCTATTTATATTCCTAACTCTATGGTCACACATCTTTTGCCTTTTTTATTTCTAGTTCACGCGGATAACTATTAAAGTTTCCTTTGCGATGAATATTTTGATTATGTTTATTCTCCTCTTATTTGTTAGGTATTCTTTCGTTTTCACTTATATTTGTACAATTTTCTTTTTTAGAGTTTCTGATTTTTCGTTACGTAGACGATGTGTTCTGCATCTATATTTCGTACAGTCCATTGCATTTCTTCGCGAGTTCATTTCTTAAAGTGCAGTTTCGTTTATGCGATTGGCGCATACGAAGATCGCACTCAGCGAACGCGAGCGACGGAAGCATGCAGTGGGGTAGTTTCGTTTATGCGCTTACGTGCGCGACGCCCTACTATGCTTGATACATTGATATGGTTTACTTTTCGCGCAGTACAAGTTTAAGATCTTTCTGTAAAGCATATTTGTTACAGTAACAAAATTTTAGACGTGATTACAAACAACTATATTAATAATGTAAACAACACTTTAAATTAAACTCAACTTTCATTCAATTTAAAACAATAGTGTTTCTTCAATTTGCTTGTATACTCTGCTGCCATCTATTGAAGACCAAACGTACTACAGGTTTGCATGTATTCTCTTTCTTTCGGGGTTCACCACCAATTTCATAGCATTTTCGTCCAATTCTTGACGTAGCTTTCATTCCTCATCTCTGCTGAAGTTCATATTTGGCACAAAATACTCAAGATTCAATGAAAACACGACGCTGGGTGGACGCCGCACAGGCAACACCATCTGGAGTGCTGAAACGGTCACCCATCCAAACACTGACCAGACCCAGAGCTGCTTGACTTCGGTGATCTTACGGGAACCGGTAGACCAGCTCGGCTAGGGCGTTGCCATATATATATATCTATATATATAACTGCCCCGCTGGTTAGTGGTTACCGTCGCTGATTGCTGATCGTGGAGTCACAGGTTCGATTCCCGACTCTGCCAAGGAAATCTTTCCAAGCCGTAAGGTTCTGGAACGATGCCCATCCAGCATCCTGATACAGTTGGGGAGCTGCTGTGAAAAAACGACAGTGGCGACTACAGTTGAGAGCTTCGACGAAAAAAAATGAGAAACCAATAAAATAAAAACTACAGTGGCGTCTAAGTAAAAATAAAATATAAAATAAAAAAACATATAACTTAGAAACTTACCTAAATTTAAAGAATGTGTCACCTGCAATTTCTCGGGAACAGGAATTATAAAAAGTAAAATAAAAGCTGAGCAAAGCAAACTCAGAGAGTGTGTCTGATGAAGCCAAGTACTTAGTTGGTGAAACTGTTACACGTTTTTAGTTAAAACATATTGCTTTGCTCAGCTGTTATTTTATTTATCTTTATTTAAATAAAACAAGCGGACAAAACTATCTCACTTAACTTTATTTTAAAAGTACACAGCCAGCGTAACGGTTTCAATGTTCTAACATCTTCCTCAGGATCCCTGTATGGATACAATACCTCAATTTAATTATATCCATATTTATCTTAAGTATATAAAATCAAAACTTTGATATGAAAAAAAATCACGATAAAAGTTTTTTTATAGCTCTCTTTCGCCTTTTACTTCTTTCAATACTTGTTAACACAGTTCAAATTTCAACACGAACACACACTTCATTTCTGCACACAGTTTAGTTTACAACAATAGTCAAAGTTCCCTACTCTACGTTATTTTATTTACATATTTAAATGTAGGTCCATAGTAACTTTACTGTTCTCGTACTGTTTCTACTTCTTCGTGTGTTAAGTTTACCAGTTCTTGAGGTGACAGGAAAGAAAACCTTTCTACAATGCAACGCAGGCTTTGTAATCTCATTTCCAGCTGGTTTATCACCATGTCTAAGGTGGCGTCAAATACTGGTATTTCAAATGCCTTTTATTTCAAATTGGATCACCAATTCTGTGGTCGACTGCCATTTCATCAAAAAAGCGTTTGACAGACCTCCTTCGTTTGTTTATTTATTTCACAAGAGGTGTTCCACGACTGTGCTAACTTCTTTGCATCAATCAGAAATCAAGAATAGTCTCCTCTTGACGCTTTCAAATTACCAGATGCGCGGCTCAAAAATTGCCACGCTTTATCAAGACTAGCTGTTTCTTTTTGCAAAGCTTTGGAAATTTTTCAAATGAATTTGTATCATTGATACAGTATCAATTATTAAGAGGTCATTTAATTATTTCAAGGCGGTTGAGGGCCCCAGAAAGTAATTCTAATACAGAATACTGTTTATAAACTTGTATTCCCTGTGTTGTACATTATCGTTCGTAAATTTTTCATAAAACACGGTCTTTGATCCAATTAAATTTTACTTGTTGCTTAAGACGATGTAGTTGAACGGGGCCCCGAAAAACAATAGTGTTCACTGCTATTAAGTTATTTTACCTATCTTGCACCATTGTATCTTCTTTCCCTCACGATAACTGTGGACTTCGGCCCGTCACGATTTGCCTTTAACAGTTAAAATCCACACCCATGCCCCTGTCGGGACTCGAACCCGGGACCTTCGAGCCGATGGCCTACCGCCGCAGACCGCTCATCCACCCGGCCGGCTTTCTCTCTCACGATTTCGTACAAATTACAAATCTGACTTTTGTGAAATCGGGGCCTATTATTTTCATCGGATAATTAAATGTATATGTTTCTTTGTGTATATGTGTGTGTGAGAGAGAAAGAGTCAATTGCGTTTTAACGTTTTAGCGATGGATTGTAGGCACAGTTCGGGAAAGGGAAAATCGACTAAGAAACCAGACGATAACGTCTTGCATTTTATGAAAGCTGAAGTGTAAAACGCATCACCAACAATTCCTTAAAAACAAGTTCAAAAAAGGGTTGTTCGATCAACTAGTATGTCTGGCGACAATTGAACGAAGAAACAAGAAATTATCACGACTGAGGTCAACTAGCAACCACCAAGGAAGAAAAGCAAAATCATTGCAATGATTGCATTATAATTTATAGCCTTTTTTCACTTCACCTCCCCCTTCTTCCTTTCTCTGTATGCGTGTATATCCCTACAGCATTTCAAGACAACCTCATAAATGCAATTTGGTGATATATTCCTGAAATTCCCCCCGGATTATCGTAAGATAATTCCCTGTTCTACGAAAATACTTGAAAAAGTTCTAGAGAGAAACACTGCCAGTTAACTGGAGGACAGCAGAAATATTGTTTGCCATACACATAAAGGAAGAGGGTAGAACTTTCACTTACACAGCTCTTCTTTCGACGGAGACCGTTAGAATTTCCAACACAATCACTGGAAAGTTTCAAAATCGCCAACACTATGACTGTTCGTCGAGAAATGAGAAAAATGGGATTTCAAGGGCATAAATACATTCAAATGTAATAATAATAAAAAAAAAAGTTATAAAAAAGAAACCAGCTCAACTGATTATGAAGATACGTTGGCCACTTTTTCATGACATCTCTGCATTCTACGAACAGAACCACGTTATTTACACTTATGGCGATCAGTGGTATTCTGAGATTCAAGAGATTTCGTTTCGAAAATCTTGTTTCTGTAACACTCTTTACACCGCCTGACCCAAGACCATGATTTAGAAAGCCCTCCGAACAGTATTGGGTACTCGCTTTACGGAAACTTACTCCTCTGAAACTTAGCAGGTCAACTGGAATCAACACCTACCAAATGTTAGAACAACTTAGCAATGAATTTTCAGTATTATTCAACAAATGCGAGTAATACTTCACTATTTATTGTAGCTAATAGCAAAAATAATACACTCACACTTTCGTACTTTCAATTCATAGCCTGAACTTCAAATTTATACTTTAGTTAGCTTCCCCATAAGAACTCGCTTTCCTGAAAATTTCAAAGGTTTTGCAGCTCCCCCACTAGAGATATAACATCCTGATTTTGGGTGATTTTCGAAATTTAGCAGTAATATCGACCTCAGAACACAAGAAGGGATGATTTTCTTTGGCTGCAAACTTCCTTGGCACGGACCAACTTAAGGTACAAGTTTGAAGTCTCAGACTTTTTTTTCCTTCATACTTTAACTGAAGTCCAAAAATTTCGAACTGAAGGCCCAAATTTTAAGCTTTAATTCTACTTTCTCTGTAAAATCGTAACTCAAAAATTATTTGAATCAAAGAAAGGCTCATTTCAATACATATAAAATAAATGTATTAAATCTTTACACTAGGGAATAACCCATGAAAATAATAATAATCTTTTTGTAATGGTCATGTAACCAGTTTATTCAAATTTGGATGGTTTCTGATGGAATCACCAGGTTGCAATCTTATATAAATTCTCAGATAAAACCCACAAAAGATTTCTTTCCTAACAATACGCCTAATTTGTACTTAATGCTGGTTCACTGTTACAAATAAAGCTTTGTTGGCAATCACCATGTTAGCATATTTCTCGCTTCGCAAGCTATTTTATATTGCATAATGTCTTGGCTTTCTTGATTCAATTCTGTGTAGTGCAACGCCCAAGCAAGGAAAACAATAAAACGTAAGTAAAATTATATATTATTATTATTTGCAAATTTTGGTATATCATACATACGTGTCATTAGGAAACTTGATGCAAAAGAACACATCTAAATATTTTTTTTCCTGTTGTTTAATAAGAGAACTTGTTGCTACTTTCCAAAATCAGTCACTGAGGAAGACAATAAACAGGAAGTACAGGACCGATAAGCATAGTTCCAATTCTAGCCGTCTTACAATGGAATTCCGGATAATACTAGTTAAACTGAGCAACAGAGATGCAAGTGTTGGTTTTGCAAAAAGAAGGAGCACAACACATTCAATGTTTCAGATCCACGTGTCAAAAGGAGGCTTATAAGAAATAAAGTGTTTACTTTCGTGTACAATAAATAATAAATCACAGCCATATTCAATCCACTAGTGGATGAGGCCTCTTCCCGAAGGGAGGAGTTGGTCTACTGCTCCTACGCTGACCAGACGGGTTGGGAGAGGAGAGCCGAAGCTCTCACTGTGATCGCCACTGTCTTTTATTCACAGCAACTCCCCAACTGTCCTCACGATGCTGGGTCGACACCGAAATTGTTAAGCCCCCACTGGGAATCGAACTCGGGACCCACGCTCGCACTGAAGTCGAGCGCGCTACCGACTAGGCTACGCAGGAGTACATATATATATAAGACTAATAATCATATCGTTGAAGTTAAATTTACCAAGTATTACAGGAAAAAAGTGTTTGAGAACGAAAGCAGATTTGGAAATTCTAAGTTCTTTAAAACTTTTTTTTTACTATTTTGAGCTTTACTGGCAATTTTTGCATCGTTATTAGTGAAGAACAGATGCTTCGTTTCACGTATGTTTCGTGTGTCACCTATCTGCGCATTGGGCGAAAACGCAGGACTCAGACAGGAGATAGCGACCGAAACATATACACGTTAAACGGGAGAATAAACTTAAGGATAATCTAAAGCAACGATCTCCAACAAAAGATGGCAGCACCATCTCCGTATACGAGGTGTGACACACAAAAAAAACGGATTGTAGCTGAATTACTAAAAATAACTAAAATGATGCATATTGTTTTTGCAGGGATAAACAAGCATACCTCCCCTACCTAGTACCGTGAATTGGACTCACCCGGTCCAGCCATTCGCGAGATAAGCGACAATGAGTGAACACGTGTGTCAGTGCGTTGGCGGAAAATGACGAGGGTGAAAGTAGAATAAAGGATAAACATCAAGTTTCTCGTGAAACTTCGAAAATCTTGGAAAGGATAGACGACGATCCAAATTTGTTGGATTTGGTTGTAAGTGTCGACGAAACGTGGATATTTACCCTATGACCCCGAAACAAAGCGACAATCCATGCAGTAGAAGGGTCCGGGCTCCCCCCGGACCAAAAAGGTTCGAATGTCGAAGTCCAAATTTAAGGCAATGCTACTACTGTTCTTTAATACTCGTGAGTAGGGTTACCACCTTTTAAATTCCAGATTCCCGGACACAATCTTAAATTATATGCACAGAGCACCTACAGGTTTATTTGTCACCGAAAGAGGTAGGCAAATTAATACCCGGGCATAATCGCACCTATTGGATACTTGACATAAATTTACTTATGGTTTTCATTCCCTAAAAGAGAACGGGTAAGTAAGGTACCACTGAAAACAAAAGAGATGGCAGAGAATTTTCCCCTATAACTAATACCCCGAATACCTGGGGGAGACAATTAGAATAACAAACTTTAATCGAAGTATCTTTCTAATGTACTTAATTTTATAATACTCAGTATATTTTAATAAGGAAATACTACCAATTTCAGAATAAAATACAAAACCGAATAATTTACGGTGTTTGTTTACTTAAACCTGTCTATCTATGAAAATATAACGTACATACTGTACGGAACGTACGTCCCACAACTTTCGGAAAATGTTAACGTGTTTAAGACATCCTAAAGTGAAGACTGTTTAAAGGTAATGAATTTCGTACAATGTAACGTATAGAGGGTGCTACGACACGAAATATTGAAAGTTTAAACAGTGAAATCTGAAACACGTGAATCCGTTATAATTATGATACGTCAACAACGAGAACTAACTATAACATTCCCAATCCACTCAATATACTCTCTGTACAAATGTGCAGGACTTTATTTACACATTCAGACAAGTAGAAAGGAACAACTATGTGAACACACTAAGAACTTACAATTAATAAATTGAGATATC
>JAGDQP010067450.1:0-11148 GCA_022664845.1 Lepisma saccharinum
CTATTTACATTTTACCATTAATATGTTGCTACAAAAGACACGGACAGTATGTCGAGTGAGCGATTGTGTAACCAAGACGGGTTAGAAAAACTTAGGTTATTATTTTATAATACACGGTGTACATCACGTTTAACCTGACACCACCTGTGACTGCTCTGTTTCTGCTTATAAATGGAACGTCCGACGTATACTAAAGAAAAGCCTGGAATTATGTAACATTTTCCATTGATTCTATATTATCATTTCCCAAGTGCAAGATCATATTTTGTATATAGACGACATGTCATTGAGTGTATAGCCATAACTTTTAACTAAATTAAATTAAATATAACTCTTTCTCTTCTACTAGAAAACTAAAAAAAATAAAACACTAAAACATTCAAGGCAATAAACGATGTTCTATTCATGAATGATAAAATTTTAACAGGGAGCTTTGTACGTGGAATGGGAATGCATTAAAAAAACTTGTCAATAAGAGAAACATACCAAAACATCTTTCAGGATCTAATATGATAAATTGTCTTCTAACGTGTATAGAAAGATACATAAATAAACTATTCACTACTTTAAAAAACGAAATTTTATTGTAAATAAGGTATACTCCCAAATTTGTGATATATACATCTCACTATAACATAGAAGTACAATTAACTCTAGAACCCCTTTTGTAATTAGTTTGTTTACTTGTACTGTAGAAATGGCGACTGATACAATACCCAGTATTTATATATTTTAGGTTACCCTATTTAGGCCCGCAGTTGGCAGCGATCCTAGTGGCAAAACCAGCGAAACATAGTGCATTAAGCGAACACGTTTGGTAGCTTCGTTTCCTCACCTACTTATCTTACACCGTGGATAATATATAGATTTGTTTATGCATGCATTTGATTACGTAAGACTTTTAGTTAAACAAAAATACATAAAAGCAAAATATACGAATTTTGGCATTTACCTAGAATTTATATTCAATTCAGTTTGTAAGTATTTTTCCACAGCGTAAAAGCAATGGTTTAACAAGAGACTATGCAATGATCTATGGCAATGATCTTTCAACTGACTTCATTACTTTCTTGTCTATTCTACTTGATAAAACGTCAATTTTATTTCATGAGTATGAAAATACAAGCAGGAAGTTCTGTCAATGTTTATGAATAAATTATTGTTTGTAAGCAATGGAAATCCATGGATCCATGCTATTGTCAGTTTTATCTTTGATCACTGGAGATTCGGATTTTGGCATTCGTATCGTACACATATAAATTTAGCTTATTTTATTTGGGCAGGAATATTACTTAAAAAAACTGTATTAGTTCTAGGATTGATTCGTGTGGGATTCAGGCCTTGATACAATGCGGTTCTAATATGTGTTTATTAATATATTTGAAGTCAAATGAAGAGAAGTGTGAGACTCCTAAAAATTGGTGAGTGTTCTGTCTGAGAGGTAGGATACCAACCATGCTAAAGTAGTACCCCTAATACAATACCAGTACAATTTATTTAATTAGAATTGTGTAATCCACGAAATCAAATACCTTCGTCAACTCAAAGAAGACACCAAAAGGGTAGCATTTTGTATAACTTACACTGAAGTAATGAGATCTATGGTAATACATACCAGGTTGAGTTGACTTCTCTTTCAAAATTCCATTGAGAAGAGTAGGCCTACGATTAGATATGGGTTAACTATAGTAGTGACGCACCAATTTTTAGGAATTTACAGGAGGAATTGAGATAATTGTGTGATGTTTTAGAGTATTAGGGGATTAAATATTGATGGTAACATTTGAAGTGAATAATGATATAGTTTTAGTGTGTTTTGAAGATGTTTTAGGACGCACTGCATGTTGTGGCGGAAGGCGGTAAGGTAGTGTTGAAATGGCGTGTTTTTGTGATGATCAATGACATTTCTTGCGTTATTGTTATTGAATCGTATGGAAATGACGAGGGAAAGTGCATTTTCAATGTTATTTAGCAGAGTATTTATGTAAGGAAAGGAAAAGGCCCCGAAACAATTGTACACGACTTTGTAATGGAAATTGGGAGAGTTAACACGCCTGTGTGCTGAAGGTAAGTGTGAATATGTGTCAAAATATATTTTGTAAAGATACATGACCGCACCTAACTTTACCTAACCTCCACGTTCATATGTTCAGTAATTTAAGATAATTTACGAAAAAGGAAATCGATTTTGGTTTGGTTTTAGTGATTTTAAAATTGGTGCGTCACTACTATAGTAATGCCTTAGATATTAAATGTTGTAGAAGGTATTATATAATGTAAAATGGTAATATCCCAACAAGCCAAATTCCCACCCAGACGACTACCCGACCAACTATAGTCGAGAAATAGTTGGGGGAAGGTCGGCGCGACTCTGAAAATATTACTCTCCAAACTTTGTAGTTCTCAAACAGTTGTATTAAAATTGTCAGTATAACTCGGAAAATGTGCAGCATGCATGATTTGATTTTACGCCCGATAAACCACAACGGGAGCGAATCCTGTTTTCCGATTGGTTGCTAACAGTAGACGGTAACATGTTCTGAGTAGTGTGTGGACCGGAACTGTCTTATTAGATTAAAATCACAGTTGCTGCTTCGTGGATAACGCTAGTTTTACGTTCGCGAAAAATTGGCTTTCAGTAATTCCGTATCAACTGAACTACTTAACATACAGAATTTAACACGGGCTTAACATTTGTATATCGTAAGATGGAATAAAACAATACTTTACAGCGTATGACAGTCTGGTATAATTTAGGGGTTATTTATATGCAGAGCAAAACTCCGTGCAGATAGTGCAAATGGGAGTCAGGCATTATTTCATGTTATAATGTTAAATATCATATATCCATAACAATTGTTCTTCCCCCCTTAATTCACAACTTAAGTGCTACGACTATAAACGCATTTTATAGATGTTTCTCCCCTATCTACGCTCGACCACTTATATATATAATAATAATACTGTGAAAACTGTTACTACACTTCAGTTTTCACTGTTTTTGTCTTGGTTTTATTTTACATCTCAAAGATATGTCCCACGGGTGCTGTTTACGAAAAATACAGTAAGCCCGAGTGAGCGAGGGTGGGTTAGTGGTCAGGTTCGATGACTCAAAGGCGGGTACAATAGGCATTCTTTACGAAACACATAATACTGCTTAGTGGCAAAGGCGAGTTAGTGGTCAGGTTTGATTGTTTTTACACTACATGAACTACCAAACGGCATGTAAAATACAATAAGTTAGTAAATAACCAGTCAGTATATCTTAAATCAGGGAACTGATACCATAGATCTCATAATAGATAGACTTTGCATGCTTACCCATTTCTGGCTGCGCTAAAACATGTTTTTAGTACAGAAGCACGTGATTTTGAATCCATCCGCTAGGACGCTCTGGCATCGACCACATAACAGAATATGAGGTTGATGCCAGTGCAACCTAGCGGATGGATTCAAAATCACGTTAAGATGGTGGCAAGATGCAATTAATTTGACCTAACCTGAATTTAACTAACTATTTTAACTAACTTCGCTATTTTGACATTAATTTGCGTCTGTATATGAATCTTATATAAGCTCCATCGAGATGTGAGAGTAGCGAAAGTCTCTTAAAGACGTGCGCGATGGCCACTCGCATTGCATGTATGCATTTAGATTGTGAAATTCGGAGTAAATAACATCAACTAAGTCTTTGCAACGAATCTGCAATATAGGTATGGAGATAACCACTGAGTTAGGGCTCATTTTCAAGCCCGCTTGCATTGCTTGCGATTTGGGTGAGTAGCCAATTGAAACACGCGTTACACCACGAAACATCACGTGTTTCAATTGGCTACTCACCCTAATCGCAAGCAACGCAATCAGGCTTGAAACTGAGCCCTAAATATACAGTAGGGAATTAGTGTAACGAAAGTTCATCCTTTTGCGGATCTAGTGCCCAAGGAGAAATATAATTTAAAAAAAGGCAAATAATACGTTATGACCTGCAGCTTCTGCCAGACTTTGAACCACGTATTCCTTTGCAAATTATTATCACATAAACTTCTATAAATACCTAGTGACCACCAGCAATCCGAAAAGTGCTGCGAAAAGCTATATCCGTATCATTTCGTTAAATACGCACTCAAATTGATCAACACATAATAAACATGCAAAGGAATATTTATGACGACACTTCGTATTTTCAACGACACGTATTTTGTTGTTTACTACAAAAAAAAAAAAAAAAAAAGAAAACGGACAGCATCTCGAGCGAGCGAAAAGGAGTTAGTTAAAAGTCAGGATCGATGTTTTATTTTTCATTATACACGATGTACGTTTCGTTTAAAACACTCTGAATGTGCTTGCATCAACGCGCAAAGAGCTAAATAGTCCATAGTGCCTCTGACTCTTTCACTTTTGTTACACAATTGCATGATTGACATTTTTTGTTCTATACGCAGGTGTGAAATATTACAATTATCCTGTAAATTTGACATTTTATAGGCCATAAAGTAAAGTGAACCCCAAAACACTAAAATATAAAATCCCTGTCTAGGGAAAGCCCAATAAAACATGTATTTAACTTTCCTCTCACTGTTTTTTTTCTAGTGCCCATAATTATTCCTAACACGAAGAGACGCCAATAGCCGCGATGTTTGTATCTGTTGATAAGAATAAAGTCTTGATTAGGTCAGCCAGGTATTGTGCCATACCTACGCTCCATATGCCACACACATGGCATATAGACACTTAACAAAACCCAACAAATCTAAAATTGCTACGAAAAGTAATGTGTCATTTTTATTTCTAATAAACACACTCGAATTGATGAACAGTAGGATTATGAATAACACATATTTTGCTACAAAAATCATGGGCTCAGTGTCGAGGAAGCAACGGTAACAGACAGGTGAATTGAATTAAGATATTTTTAGATATTATAAACGACGCATATCACGTTTAAAATTTACTTTATTTGCGAGACAGCAAACTAATAGTTCTCCATACTTTCATCCTATTCAGTCTCATGTTACACTTCCCTAGCTGACACTTGTGTTTTTATTTGTGACATGCGCTTCAGCACATGTTGCAAATCTGTACTTCTGTAACTTTTAATTTTGTGACTCATTTCAACTAGGAACTAGGCTTTACCTGTTGGTCAACTCGAGTGCGTATTAAAACAGGGATTCTGCCACACCTCCCAACTGGGATGTCATCCCTCCAAATCATTGAGCGCACATCTCACCTTTGAAATTTTTACCGTTAAAAATCGATAGAAATCCTGTAAATTCTACTTACACCCTCTAACTTTGGCTTATCTCCACCTCACCATAAACTGAAAATCCTGGCAGAATCCCTTTATTTACCGTACCTTAACTTCTTTCAGCCCAAGTACAACCTATTGCATAGTTCTTCCTAATCTTTCGTAACTCGTATTGAAATAACATCCTTTACATTATTTGTAAGCCCTCGCTCCAATTAGTAATGCTGTTACCCCAATATAACTAAATTTTATCTGATTCATTTGGTAAATTACATAATTCAAGAACTGAAATTGCTTCAGCCAAAGTTTCCCGCCTTCTCTTGTACGTATTTTTAATTGTAGATCTTTCTTGTTTTCTTACTATATATAAATTTGAAGTGCTGTGGAATTTACTCCATCGTACTCTATTTTCTATTTGTCTCTTTCCACAAATATTTATTTCCTCTTTCACATATAAATCTTTTTATCAAACTTATAGTGAGTTAATAGTCCCTTTGAATAATCTCTGGAACCGGAACGTGGAACAAAGAAGGAACGACTCTTAACAGTCACAGTAAAAAAGTGACGTCAGGCAAAAAAAATCAGTCAATGAAAATTTAGAATTGGGTAATGTTGTGTTTTTCTGGGCGTAAAATCAAATCATGCGTGCATGCCTAATTTCTTTCCTTAAAAAAGTATATGCATCGCAGTATTTCGAGAATAGAGAGAGTTATTGTATTTGAAGAATGCCTATCTCAGGAAATAAAAATGGAAACAGTATTTCACAATAATGAAATCGAAACGACTAAGGTGGGCAGGTCATGTAGCTCGGATAGGGGAGAAACGAAGATTATATTGCATCGTGGTTGGTAAACCGGAGGGAAAGAGACCGTTGGGAAGAACGAGACGGTATGGGGAGGATAGAAGGGATCTTCGAGAAGTAGGTGTTTGTGATGAAAACTGGCTTGATCTTGTGGCGTCAGGGGTCGCTTGTTGCAGATATCGTGCAGTTTACGGAAGATAACGAGGCTTCGCTACGCCGTTTTCACTCATGTCTACACCTCAGAATTTCTAGATCTTGGAGGTCTGCAGTTATGACAACAGTTTCTCTTCGACACGATCTATGTCTAAGATATTTGTGAACTTGCTCCTTAAATATTCTCCAAACACTAATTGTAATAGTTATCGGTATGTAATTTTAGGAAAGAATATTCAATCTTCGGAAATCTTCTTGAAATGTATGTTCTGGTTTTCATTCTTAAACAAATGTGCAAAGATACAAATGAACGATTGTACCACACTTGATTCTTGATGAATGATTGTTCAAACGTTGATGAAAAATAAATGTGCAAGAATATACGAAAATGTAATATGTATACATCCACGAAATGAAACCATAACGTTCTCCTCTTCAAAAGATATTAACGTTCTCCTCTTGTCAAGGTGACAGTATATATCTCAGTCAATTTTCTCCCGTGATTTGTTGTCACAATAATACACTATGTTAGAAGATTCTGTATGAGTTCAACATGTGCAAATATATATTTAATCACTTATAAAGTTTCTCCCCTGTAACAACGTTAAATATTTGCTGAATGTACTTTATTAGTATCAATTGCAAAAAATTAGAACAAAAATAGCAATTTGGTTTTCCTTGTGTGTAACCATTTCAGTAAATAAAGTGTACGAGAAGAAATTATGTATGTGTTCAACTTATTTATGTAGATATATAAATTTATAAGGTTTCTCCACTGTATTGGTATTTAATGTGCACTGAATATTTATTTAGATAATTTCAATAAACTAGTCTCTCCAAAGTTTTACCTAACCTGAATAAGGTAAGTTTCTATAATACTGGAACAGGTAATGTTAATGCAAATTTTCCTTGAACCGTTTCTAATTAAATATGATAACACTTGATTTTTTTTACTAAGATCTTCGTGGTCTGGTGCAACACGATTGACTAAATATTGACATAAACTACGTCCGCTCTAAAATGCCATTCGGTCAAAATGAAATGATGCTCGCTAAGACGTAAAGTATTTCAGTAGTTGCTTATTTTCGGTCTCCTGGGTTTATATATGAAATATGCGTCGACGAATTTCGACTATAGTACTTCAAATGTATCGCAACGTGTGTATCAGAACACTGTGACTTGTGTATTATGGCATAGAACCCACTTTATTCCATAAGATACATTAGTACATGCCAGAAAATACTTCTAAAACTAATTGAACGTTGAATGTTCTCATATACAAATAATGACCTCGACCTCTCCCAATACAATGAACTTTTATGCAATGAACCAGTATTCGCCAAACATAGTTTTCGTAAGTGAGCGGTTAATTCTAACCTCATATAATCTAACCAAAGCTAACATAACCTATTTCGTAAATCATTATAACTATTATTAAAATGAGCTTATTCGTTAACCTATGTATGGTCAAGTGCTGGAAAGAACACATGGCACAACACAAGATGAAGTAATATTAACCTTTAAGCAGTATGCGAATTCAGAAATTTTTTACAGGGGGAAGGAATAAAATTCAAAGCCGATCGGTGGGAAGGGTCTCATCCAAATATCGCTTCTAACAAGTGCATCCCATCCTAGCATTGATTCATAATTCACTAAATATTACCGCATAATTGTCGAGAAATGTATTGTGTGCATAATTATACAATAGAAACACATAATCCATGGTGTGCGATAAAAAGTGGTGGGTGAGCCCCAGCCCTCGCTAAAAATTTGGTGGGTGGGTTCAGCCCTCCAGAGTCCATCCTGAATTAAATCCCTGCAGTGAGGACATAAGTGGTTCGAAGCCCACGTTAAATCGTAGGTCCCGACTTTAGGCCATCATTTTCATCCGATGGAACGTAATGGCAAATCACTATCGACCCAGGGGTCTACAGACTAAGACCTACCTTCGGGCAGAACACCTATCATCTTCATCAATACTATGTGTGACCCTCGTACCCCCTTGTAAATCTTATTACTTTGAGGAGTGGTTGTCCAAGCTTAGGGTGACCAAATGTCCTGGAAATCCTGGATTGTCCCGGCTTTTGCTCTCTATTCTGAAGTCTCAGGGAAAAGCTTTCGGGACGTTCTTTTCTCCCAGTTTCTTCGGGCCAGCTTTTTGCACTAACTTGTCTACCTTTTGTTTCGGTTTATGTTTTTTGTTTGGAAACCGCTTATTGTTGACACTTCACCTGTTACTTTTCTCATCTGGTTTTCTGGTACGTTGGTCACGTAAATAATACGAACTGTATTAATGAAACTGAATAACAGCTAAAAAGGCACATCATGATGTAAAATATTGACAAAATTTAAGTGAGATATATAATTTGAGGTTGCAACATTTAACTGGTAAGTATTATGGTACCTTGATCCATGCAACCACACTTTTAAGTCAACTTAACACGTGTATTAGGAGAGATAATTGCATGTAATAGTGTTATCACATAACCGCTTTTTACTAAGTAAACGATCCAATCAATACCACAAATTGAATATTAATTTTTGATTTTCGTGTTATTATCAGTTTTCATTGATACTTTTGTGCGCTACAGATGTTGGCAGTATTGATACATGATTCTGGTAGTCCAATTGTGTACATTTACCGCAGATTTAATTAGTTTTGAGCAATTGCAAGGTCATTGACATTTTAAGTATTTGGCTGATAGTTTCTTATGCTGCAGAATTATTTCTTACATTACACAAAGTATTTTGCGAGATATATGTGGATAACTTGTCAAGATAATTATAACTGATTTATATAGTATGTTCCGATAATTTAGTTTCATGATTAGGAATGTTTTTGAGAACATGTGTCCCGGATTTTTTTTTAATTTGATCATCCTATCCACGCTGTGAATCCAGAATACGCCACTAACGCAAAGGTAGTTAGGAAACAAACGTACATGATTAAGGAAATCAAAATATATCAATTGAGCAGTTCACTAGAAGAACGACTTTACTCGAAAAATGAAGTTCCAAAAAATCTTGTTCGATAGTTTTACATGTGATTTTACCAGATTTTCTGTGCCTGTAGATGATTTGACATAGGGCTAAATGGAATTATGATGCTAATATCTCTAGAAAGGCATGAATCACAGGGTTCAGTTGTTAGTGTTGCTAAACTTAATTAAATAAAAGCAGAGTGTTTCAACGCTTCTGCAAGAACTTCTATACCGTTTACCGTATCCCTACCAAATTGGCATGAATACTCTTCGACACCCTAGGAAAGCAGCTAGGTGATGTTTCTCACTCACTAAAACATCCAAGATGTTGCCAACCGATAAAATTGAAGTTTTGCAAAGGCCTCCTCACCGTTCAAAGTATCTACACACGCGTGCGTGGTATACTAGCAATTCTACGCAACAGTTTTTTGCGTCAGCGTTTGTTTCTTTCACCCTCTTGTCATCTACTGTTGTTTGTTTGTACTTATATATAAATAAAATTCAATATCAGAGTGTGTCCTTTATTTATTTGTTTTAACGCTATATGATTCTACACCCCTTGACGGATTTGAACGAAATTTGGCAGAAATATTCCTTAGAACCTAGAAGGATTAACTACCGCAATAAAAGGATTAACTACCGAAAGGAGGGAACGGGGTGGTTGGCTCAATCAATGAACCATTTTTGTCAGATATATCCCTACAGGCTGAGAAACTATCACCCCAGTGCAGTTTGCCGGCTTGACTACCTTCAAATGGGCTAATTCGAAAATCCTTTTAATTCATTAACAACGGCTAACCTAGTTTTTTGCTTCGACACACTGCAGGGGTGGAGGTAAGGGGTCCAGAAACCTTTTGACCCTGCAGCAACGGGTGGGCAAATCAGCTAGTATTCATATTTTCTTATACGTATAGGTCTAATACCACCAATAGACCACGAAACGAAGAAAGAGACAACCTGGGTTAAGTCGTTATTCCAGCTGTTACAACATCATCATCTTTTATCGCAAGCTTCATAATGTTTTCTTTAGAACATGCTAATATGAACTTATGGATTGATAAGGTGAATCTTATTTATCTGAAACAGGATGATGTAAACATTTTGTTTTATATGGTGCAATTGATTGATTGAAAGACGGGATCAATATGTTTTATTTGGACAATAAGACAAAAAAAAGGGGGGGGGGGCAAAAATTAAAAAAACAATCAGGAGGATGAGTCTGAACGAGCTTCAAAATAACTGATGATAAATTTATGAGTCGCGAACCCAGATAAATGTGTGACATTTACATATATCAGGAAATATTAATCCATAAATCATTAAAATATTCAAATGCTAATGGAAAAGTTATTTTCTTTGAGAAAATTAATGATGTCTAAATGAAACAATCATGGTAAGATTGTTGATATTGTTGTGTGTAATATTTATGTTTCATAAAGAAGTATTATATTTTCAAATTGAAATCATTGATTTTAATTAATGATAATTAAGCTTAGATGTATCTGCGAGATAATAAAGCTTAGCCCACGTAAAGAGATATTCTTGAGAATTAAGATATGAACCGTTTTGAGATAACCAAGTGCATATTATTTATGTTAAGTGTTCTAAAGAAATGCCTAGATCTAAAATATCATCTAAAAATTGCAAAAGTTCAATTGCTCGAGGAGGCAAAGCTTATTCGAATGTTAACATATCTCCTAGTGAGACAGATAATCAAGTAAAGCAAGAGTCACAGCGAACATCTTAATTAAGAATGAGGTCATTGAGAAAGTAAACAATAACGACTCGTCCAATGTAGAAGTATTCGCCTTTGAATTTGACGTCAGAGCCACTTGTTATCGTTGCCGGGAACTGGATGTAACAAGCAGAAACGACGTCATCAAAACAACCGTTCGGAAACTACGAACGAGTTTAACGCGTTAATCTCGTTCTCTCAGGAAGCGTTCGGAAACCATTTTCGTGAAGTT
>JAGDQP010067452.1:0-11148 GCA_022664845.1 Lepisma saccharinum
TGATCACAAAGGAAGGGAAAAGTTATGCATCGCGAACAGAGAAAGCAAGGGATCCAATCAACTGAAATTCGAAGTTAAACAATTAAATAATCCAAGCATAAAAGCAGATTACCAACTTGAACTCTCAAATACGTTCGAAATATTAGCCGACATGAGTAATAGTAATGAAGAAGATATTAATAATGAAATTGATGTAAGTAAGATGTGGGAGACAATTCGTTAAGAGCGCAGCGACGGAACGTGTAGCTGAGAAGAAACAACAGAAAAACAAACCTTGGTTTGATGAAGAATCCCTTAAGCTTCATGAGAAACGAAAATAAGCAAGGCAGTGATGGCTAAGTAATAAAAGCAAAGCAAATATCAACCACTACAGTAATGTGAAACGCCACACTCGGGTTCAGAAACAAAAAGCGAGAATATCTGGCGCAGAAAATTCAGGAGATAGAAGAAAACGGCAAGACATACGAGTTCTATACAAAGGAGTAAACTCGTTAAGAAAAGGTTACCAGCCGAGTTTAGGGATTATTAGAAATGAACGCGGAGATCTTCAGGCGGATACGACTAAAATTGTCGATGTGTGGAAAAGTTATTTCGACAAACTTCTTGATGTACACAACGGAGAATAAACAGAGGAATTTGGAATCTAAATCGCAGAACCGTGAATAACCGAACCTAGCCAGATCGAGGTCGAATGTCGATAAAGAATTTGAAAAAAATCAAGTCACAGGGAATAGACAATATTCCAGCCGAAATAATTAAAGCGGGAGACAATCAAGGACATGCATAAATTGATAAAAACTATATGGAGAAAGGAGGAACTCCCAAAGGAATGGAAAACCTCAATAATAGTTCCGATTTATAAAAAGGCGACAAATCGGACTGTCATAATTACCGCGGAATCTCGTTACTTCCAGCCTGTTACAAAGTATTAAGTAATATTCTATTAACACGCTTAAATGTATACGTAGATGGAATAATTAGAGATCATCAATGTGGATTTAGAAGGAATAGATTCACATTGGACCAGAATTTCTCCTTGAGACAAATTTTGGAGAAGAAATGGGAATACAATCGGATGGTTCATCAGCTATTCATCGATTTTAAGAAAGCATATGATTCTATCAAAAGTGGAAAGTTATACTGTATCCTGATACGATTTGGTATTCCGAAAAATCTGGTTCAACTAGTGAAGATCTGTCTCAACGATCCCATAAGCAGAGTACGGATAGGTAATAATATGTCAGATAGTTTCGAGATTCGCAACGGATTGAAACAAGGCGAAGCCTTATCATAACGACTGTTTAACTTTGCGTTAGAATATGCGATTTTAAAAATTAAAGGGGCAAAAAGAAACTATCATTCAATGGTTTGAATCATCTGTTCTTATACGCGGATAATGTAGATTTAATAGGGAACGTTATAGGGGCACTACAAAGTAACACCGATGTCTTAGTAGAAGAGATAGGTCAACAGGTAAACATAGATAAAACAAAATACATGATAACAAGCCGAAACACATGGAATGAAGGAACTTAAAACTTAAGAATTAGGGATGAGGTCATAGAGAAAGTAAACAAATTTAGATACTTGGGACCATACGAAACAAACAAAAATGAGGTCACGGAAGAAACAAAAAGTCGCTTAGTATCTGGCAACACATGTTTCCATTGTCCAAAAATTTCTCACATCGCGATTAGTATCAAGGAATTTGAAAATGAAAATATACAGAATGGTTATTCTGCCGGTAATACTTTACGGTTGCGAAAGTTGGAGTACGACTCTGTCAGATGAATATAAATTACGTGTATTTGAAAATAAGGTTTTGAGAAAATATACGGGCCGAAACGGAACGAGATGACTGGGGAATGGAGGAGACTGCATAATGAAGAACTCCACTTACTGTACGATTCACCAGATGTAAAAATAATGAAATAGCGACGACTAAGGTGGGCAGGCCATGTAGCTCGGATGGGGGAAAACGAAAATTATATTCTATCCTGGTTGGAAAACCGGATGGAAGGAGACCATTGGTAAGACCGAGACGTCGTTGGAAGGACAATATTTGAAGAGATCTTCGAGAAGTAGTGTTCGTGATGAAGACTGGCTTGATGTTCCCCAGTATAGAATCCGATGGCGAACGCTTGTTACTGCGGCGATGAACTTGCGAGTTCCATAAGGCATAGAGTTAGTTAGTTAGGTTAGGTTAGTTATTTCCTAATTTTCAAGAAGAATTGTGTATTCAAAACATTGAATAAGCAACCTATGCAAAGAAACAAGGATTCCACGAGACAACCACCCACAATGGGTCGATGTGTCCCTCAAATACTCCTCTATATTTTTTACGCTTGAAAATCTATATAAGTCTTGCAAAACTCTATTTAAACTCTGCTATACCACAATCTTAATTTTACACTCCGAAACTGGAAATTGAGAATCCCTAAAACGAAAATTGTCAATTCCTACATTGGAATTTAATATCTTCCTTCGAATTTCAATTATTAAATATAAGGAAATCAATTTTAACGTTTGGAAGGGGGGGATTTTCCCGGCAATATTCGCTGGAAACTTTTCCATGAAATACTTTTTCTCAGATTTTATTCATTACTGGTCGCGACGTATCTCTACTGTGTTTTAATAATGTATATATTATGTTGATGTTTTGTGTGAGTATATAGTTCTCAGATAGAAATTAGGTATTTTCTTATTTTTACATATATTTTGTTTTTGATTTATGTTTATGTTACTGATTGTAACCATTCTCGGTGCCATTAGAGATCATGTACGGCTGCTCATCGAACATGATAAATAAATTCCTTACCTGAAACCTTCCACGTTTTGTCAAGAAATATTAGTAGTATTTTTCGAAAACGTAAATCTTTTTCGTTATTACAACACCGGCAGAGCCTGTACACTGGGAGATGTGTTCTTCACTGTGCCATTTTCAACGAAAAAGAACAAAGTTGAAAATGTACAGAAAAATTGAAAATTTTACTACACCAGGCAACTCTCGATAAAGTAGGAAATCCTTTCTTTTCCCTTTCAATACTTTTCATATAATGAGCAACTTACAATGAAAGCTGCATTGTGAATTTCAGGGTTTCCGGGTGTAGATGTTAAAAATTTGTAGGCTTTTCGGTATTACGAATATGTAAAAGTAGACAATATCGTTTGCTACTGTACGAAAAGCACATGTAGATAGTCAAGCCAATAGTAGTGTAATAATGGTTAGTCACTCCTGTGGAAGCTGCTTAAACGTCACAGTTCCTTATGGTAGCTAGTTGTAACAAAACACATAAACGAAGAAGAACATTTCTGAAGGATTTATGGCTGCAGCTTAACATTCCACTCATTGCATTCACTTTGAAGAACGGAACTGAAACTTTCAATTCAGAGTGCATTCAACATACAAGAGGAAATTAAACTAAATTGAAGCCTAAACAAGGACGTTGTTTTTTGTGTGAAGGAAATAGGACGTGAAAACAATAACCAAGTGTGCCGAATTAAAAAAAAAAACTAGTGTCCTGAACACAGCAGTTTGTATGTCCTGATTGAGTATAAACTTGATCACTTTCCAGAACGATATAACATCAATAAAAATTTTGAGACACACTGTGGTGTCTGTTATTACATGGTGTTATTTAGGCTTAGAGTTTGGCTACACATACAAGAGTGTGTTTTCTTTTGGATCCGTAACTAGGAGTAACAAGCACACATATTATTTGTTAGAAGTTAGGCAATGGAAGTCGGTTCAGTCTTTTATGATGTTTGCGGGCAAGTTTAATAAGAACGTGGGTCAGGTGAACCCATATTTACTTACGAGGGAACATTCCTAACTGATCAGTCGATATTAACATGAAATATTTTAATTATCTTTATTCGAACGTACATATCCCGGAAATAACATTAAGAGACCTACGATCTGCCATATTTTTATGTAATAATTATTTGAAATTGTGAAATTGGTCTTACTTGCAGTGCAGCAGTTTCAGTACAGTCTTGTAATTCACAAACCAACAAGAAATTGAAGCATCGTAGTACACAAATGTATAATGGTGGGATAATGCTACATTTTAGTGTATATCATCAATTTGGCCTCCATCTTGAAATCCGCCATATTGGATGAAAGTATTTTTTTTTTCAAATGGCAAGTGGGTTGTGTGACATATCAAACAATACGAGAATGTTCCCAGAAAGTCATTTTAGATGTCATATTTGATCTATCTCTTACGGCGTTGGAGTTATCTTCACTGAAAATTTTCCGCTTGATATATGAATGAATCCCGCAGTACAACTAGTTTATCACAAACCGACAAAGAAAAAATGTGTGGTAATACACAAATGCGGAATGGTGGAAAATGACTACATAATTATAATTATTGCAGTGAGAAATTTGAAATTAGAAATGGTAAAAATTCCTAAATTTGCAAATGTTGGTTAAGATCTTTAATATTATAGAACTTAAGTACACAGTGGCAAAATTTCAGTAAAAATAACTCAAACACCGTAAAAGGTAGGGCAAATCTGACACCTGTATTGACTTTCTGGGAACATTCTCTTATTGTTTTGTATATCACACAACCCACTTGTCATTAAAAAAGAATGCATCCATCCAATATGGTGGATTTCAAGATGGCGGCCTCGTTGATGATATACACTAAAATGTAGCACTATCCCACCAATCAACATTTGTGTATTACGATACTTCATTTCCTTGACGGTTTGTGAACTACAAGGCTCTATTGGGACTTTATACTCACTGTCAATAGGACCAATTTCACAATTTCAAATAATTATTACATAAAAATATGGCAGATCGTGGGTCTTTTAATGTTATTTCCGAGATTTGTACGTTCGAATAAAGACAATAAAAAATATGTCATGTTAGTATCGACTGATCAGTTGGGAATGTTCTTCGTTAGTATTTTCTGAATTGAAGGCCAGGGGCAGAGGTCCCACTTTCTCCGTCACGTATAATGTAAGGACGGCCTGGGTTAGGTAAGCCCATTTCTAATGAGTATTTTAGAATTTGAAGGCCGGGGATAAAGATCCCATTTTCTCCATTACTTGTCTTGCATTGATGGCGTGGGTCTGAGAAATCCATTTCTACAGATTATGTAATAGTTTGAAGGCCGGGAACAGATGTTCCATTTTCTATAATGATTTTATTGCAGTGAAGATCTGATTTATACGAACTTATTTCTACTTCATGTTTACACACTCGAATTTGTTTGCTATAGTATGTAATAATGAAGGTTTAAAGCAGTTTAACTGCTGCATAGGATAAGTTAGAAATGAAGTTTAGTAAGATTGCAGATAGTTTCTACATCTAAGAGATGCAAGTAGATAATGACTTTATACTTCTACAAGACTACAAGGTTTCCTGATACTACGAGTTTTCAAGAAGAAGTACGTAAGAAGTAAAAGTGGTTAATCAGACAGTGAAGTGGTTTGAAACATCAGGTGCAGAAAGACGAATATACAATAATTAACTTCGGAGATTTGACTGTAACCAAACATCAATATGTGCTACGACTTTTCACAATGTACAAATTTGTTTGTATTTGATTTTATGGAATCTTTAACAACGTTCTATTTGTACGAGTTTATTCATGATAATTTTATTCTTTACACGACAGACCTTATAAAAAATAACTTTCAAGGAAAGTAATCTAAGTGGAACTGATAAATTTTCCATGTGTGTCTTTCATTTTCAGGCTCGATTAGTTTCGAAATTTAATTTATCTACAGATTTGATTTTTGATCAAACAGATATGTCATTTCTTTGGTCGTGATAAAAGGGGTGAGTGATATATGGTGTCAATTAGGCTTGTGTCCGCGCACAAGTTTACTTAGAACATTTTTAATGAAGAAAAGTATCGTATACTTTTTTTTTTTTTTTTTCAAAAATCTGGATGTCGACTTCCTTATACTGAAGAATTGAATGTCTTTAGGAAAAGCTTATTTATACATACTAATGGGATAATTACCGAAACTTTTGATAAATCGTATATCGATGTGGAAGTTAGCAATAATGTCCAGATAAGAACATTGGAAGATGTGTGTTTGGTTGATTCTTTATTTTAAGTATATTTAGTAAGTTGCTGTTATTGGATCTCGGCTCAACTAAAAATATTGCATCACCCTATTTCTGTACATATTATATATAATTTAGAACCTTACATCAGTATAGGCTTTCACTGCAAAATATCTCATCGTAGAAAATGGGCTCTTCAGTCCTGGGCCTACAATTCATTTTTTACTTGGAGTCGATCGGCCTCATCTCTGTCCCAGGTCTACTTGCAGCACGAGTAGTGGAGAAAGTGGGATTAACCAACTTCACATTCAACTCCTAGTTATCTTTATATAAACGGACTCTCTTGTCCCACAACTTCTTTGTAACATAATTCTCGGAGAAAATCGGGATCTCTTGTCCCACAACTTCCTTGTAACATACTTCTCGTAAATTATTGGGATCTCTTTTCACACAACTTCTTTGCAGCATACGTTTTGTAAAAATCGGACTCTTGCATCCCAGGCCTTCTTAAGAACATACAGTAGATTCGTATCTGTAAACTGTACCAGATTAAAGTGTGTTGAGTTTAACTTTGAATAGGTTAGCTTCTTACAATAAATATTCAGGGGTGTATCCATAGTCCATTCTTCTACATCCATCAAAGATCTCAAAAGTAAACTACCAAAAGAAAGAGAACAAACACGATCTTCTAAGCATATATTGTAAAAGTAGTTATACACTCCCAGCTCTCAACAATTCAATATTCGACCTCCATTGGAAAACCAACATCGAAAGGTAGTAGTAGATGATTATAAAATTACTTCTCATCTGTAAAATCACTCGGTTCATCTGCTTAGTATAGATATACTTCTCTTATCCACTTCCTATCTTTTTCTCCATAATTTGCAAGTATATTATTATTTATCTCGCGGTTACATAAAAAAAAGAAGTGTATTCCATGGCGAGACATGATGTCCCAAGAGACGACCTGTTATACATAACAACGGATATATAACAAACGACATACTAATCAGTGTGCTACGTTCTCGGCCAAAACTTCATCACATATCATGTTATTATTTAGAAATCGCTCGTATGTAATTGTCTGCAAGTACTCAAAAGACAAAAGACACTTGTGGTGCATTAAACACCCGATGAAAATGTCCACTGCAAAAACAAACCTGGATATCCCAGTGATGCATTTGTGTCATAAAAATAACCTGATGCATTGTAGATTAACATGGCCAAACCAGAGACCAAATGTAGTTTTCAGTTATAGTATACTGCCTCAAGCTACTGAACCATTGTGGTCCAGCGTTTAATACGCAAATTTCTTGTGTAAAGGAAGAGATACTAGTCTCCAGAGAAAGAAACAACATATTCGCTGACGATAGAAAAAGAAAAACATAGCGTCCAACTATGAAAGAGAAAGAGGAAAAGACAGGGTCTTAAAAGTCATTTTATTATCAAATTTTCAGTTAAAGATCTAATATTGTTACGTCATCGAAACTACGTCCTTTTCACTTACAGTAGTTGTAAAAGCATTTGCATGATAGCACCCATGAAAATATATTCTAGCTGGAATATCTGTACATAGACGCCACTGAAAGTAGTTTTAACACAGACTAAAGACAAAAGAAACCAGAAAGTCCGCAACGTTAGAAGACAAAAGTGCGAAAATCGTGATTGATTACAAACAAATGACCTGCGCGACCTTTAAGCTGTTCTTGGCAGCAGTGTTGCCACTAGTCAGATACGTAACGGAAAATTCCTTAGTTCGTGTTCATAAAAATATAAACCTTTAAGCATAATCTATAACGCCTTCATCAACTTGGGAAAAGGAAGAAACACTTGAAAACTGAACTTAGTGTATATTAATCAATAATTTACAGAAAAGGGAGATAGTAAATTATTGCAAATGATTTATTAAGGAAAATAATTTTGCTGGTGTCTTCGTTTAAACTTGAAGGAGTAAAATTCATTTTCGTTTAGTTTACATAGTTCTTAGCAAAAGGCTAAAATGTTCAATCAATCTTGAAGTAAATGAAGGTGAGTTTCTTTGTACACTACTTCTCTGGGAAACAAAGTCCATTGATAGCAAGGCTGATTGATTTAAATCAAAGTGAATTAAATCATGATTGAAATCGCGATTGAAATCAAACGATTATTTTAAATCAATGATTTAAATAAAAAATAGAGTGTTTTTATTAAACAAAAGTAGAAATAAAGTGCAGTATTTTAATCATTCTGTGATTTGAATCATATAGAAGCTTGAAATTTATCCTTTAGTCCTTATGAGATGATATGCTCTTGTGATGTACACAGTAAATCAAAACCAAAGCGATCAACCTAGAATTTTAACGAACTTTTTTATTGGTTCATTTTGGTTGGCGAAATTTTAGAAAAGAACGTAGGAACCCAATCCATATTATAAATTTACCATTTGTATCGCAAATGGGTTTATTTTTGTATTACATATGATAACGAGCCCCCCAAAAAACAGAAAATCCAGTTTTTGTTTACAAAACAAAAAATATTATTTTGTAACGCTACCTACTTTGTTAATTTGTATCAAATTATTTTATTTCTTTACAAAATACTCAAAAGCAATTTATACTCAATGGAAGTATAAAGTTTACCTATGTGTATGCCGAAGGATGAAAATGCAATGATGCGTATCCTCTATTGATTTGACTGCATTAAAGAGCTCTCATTGAATTGCATTTTATCTTTAGGCAACTTTTGATCATGCCGAATGGATTATGAAGGCAAAATTGGTGGAATTAAGAAAGTGGAAGGAAATGAGAGAACACGGGAAAACATACGCACACGGTTTTTGTTCACCACAAAGCCCAGATGGCACGAGTCGGGATCGAATCGGAGACCCCACGGACCAGAGGGGAGCACTGTACCACTGAATGACCGCGGCTGCACAAAGACTCTCATACTTTATTATCATGGGGTGTTCCCAAATTAATAGTGCAGTTTTGAGGGCTGAAAACTAAGTAAAATGAACAAAAATGTATCTTAGTAACTTAAATCCTAGAATATTTCGTTAGGAAGATGTAACCTGGAGTAAAGAGGCAATTCCGATTATAAAATTTGCAATTACGTAGGAAGAAAGGAAGGAAAGCTGATACTTTCATTCTAGAAGGAAAGCTGATACATAGAAATACTGTAAATTGTTTCTTTGTCGATCTTAATTACGGTGTATACCCCTTTGAAACCATTCATCGTATATCGACGAAAGTAACGTAGAACTTTCCTACATGTTAACTTTCTTTGTAAAGTATACCATCAGTAACTAACCCCATATCTTCCTTCCTTTCCAACATTACAACTTAGTAGCTAAACTAAGCTAACTTTTTTGAAAAGCTAGCTATTTGAAAAGCTAACTTTTTTTCAGTGAAAAAAATTACTTAAATCTAAAATTTTGATTTAAATAAAAAAATCGATTTGAAAATCAACAAAAAAATTTTTTTTAATCGTGATTTCTTTAAAGTCTGAATTGGTACTACAAAGGTTCAATGTGCTGAATAACACTGGCCTGCTAAATAAAACTTTTTTCTGCGCCAAGGGATTTTAATAGGTGACTATTCCAAATTTCGACATGCTAATTTTAAGTGTTTAATCCAATTTGCTGTTTTACGTACAGTTTTTTCGTACTTTTTTTTTTTTGCGGAAAAATACTAATTTTACATGATTAGCGGAAATTATTTTCTTTCTTCGGTAAAGGGTTTAAACACTTTGTGGGGCTGCGGTGGCTCAATGGTACGGTGCTCACCGTTGCTGCTTAGAGTAGTCGGTTCAATCCCTCCTCATGCCATGTGGGCTTGTGGTGGACAGTGTGCGTGGGTTTCCTCGAGGTTCTCCCGTTTCCCTCCACTTCCTTCATTCTACCAATCATCCCATCATTATTCATCCGGACTGAGCCAAAGTTGCCTAAGACCTTAAAAATTAAATTCAAAATAGGCGGTTTGCGCACTCACAGCAGTTATAGCTCGAGTAATGGCGAAGAGCAATTGAGACGCCGAAGCAGCTCGGTTGGGGTTGTCCTTTTATGAATTTAAGGTAGGTTTGTCCGGTGCCGACTGTAAATAAACACGCCACCAGGTATTAGTTCCAGAAATTAGGGTGGAGAGATTTTTCCCTGTATGATGAACTCCGCAGCAGGCGCCCAAAGGCCCTGGATGGCGAGTCCCTGAAGGCGGCCATAGAGTAAAACAGCAGGTAAATGTGTTGAGCTTGCCGAACGCTTCCAGGTTTCTGATGTAACAGTCAGACTTCACCTGCACTTCATAGGGAAGGCGTGCAAGTTGAGCAAGTACGTATCTCCACACACACTGTGGGAAGCCAACAAGGACAAACGGGTAACACCTTGTTGGTCGTTGCTTTCTCCACACCCAACATACCCAGTAGATCGAATGCTCACAAGTGATGAAACGTGAGTCCTGTGCAAAACTCCCAAGCGTGCCAGACATTGGTTATCTGAGAGCCTTGTCTCACACCACAAGACAACCTCTACACTTACATTTACACTCTCCATATCTGATGGGGTATTCGCTAAGTGGTGGTGCACTACGAGTTGTTCCCACAAGCCAAATCATCACTGCAAACCTGCACTCGCAGCAGCTGAAACGTGTGAAACAAGCATTGCAGCAGAAAGAATCAACATTGGTGAATTGCAAGTATGTACTGTTCCTTGCCGACAATGCACAGCGACTTGTCTGGGAGAAACTATGCTATCCACCATACCTCCCGAACATAGCGCGAATAGATTATCGCTGCTTCCATTGCCTGAACAACCACCTTCGTGGGAAATCCTTCGCCATTGAGACAGATTTGAGGCAAATATGCATCCATAACCTCAGAGTTTTACTACCAGGGCATTGCGCAGACACACAAAGGGTGCTGAATGCCGATGAGGATTACTTTATTTTTTTTATACGATGTTAAATAACTTGAATACAATGAGAAATATTTTAAAGTCTAACTCAATACGTCCTCTGTACTGTTTGTTTACTGTTGATGTTCACTGAAATTACAAAAAAGTTAATTATTAATCATAGGAATAGCTTCCATTTTTTCCTTGAGCAGTTATTCCAATAAATATTCAAAAAGAATGATAGGATATA
>JAGDQP010067453.1:458-11148 GCA_022664845.1 Lepisma saccharinum
GTACGTCGAAACCCTCTTTAGTTCTACGAGGTAGTTGAAGCCGGTGCCGAAGAATTGTATCTTAGTTTGAGCTGGCAAGTACATTTTTTAATGTGTTTATACTAAAATGCATTACTTCAAAGAAAATTCGTGACGAAATTTGAGTGTTAATTTAACGTGATATACGTTAGTTGCTGTTATCACGTTATATGAGAAAACAGGGTAGCTTTTCTTACTAGAGTATAAATAAGTGTCAACAATGAAATCCCGTATTTCTTTACTTTTTTGTATAGAGCCTTCCTATAGTAATCCTGGAAAAATTTTTGTTAAAAAACTCGTTAAGTTTCTTTTTCCATTTTATATTTGCAAAATGAACAACTATTTATTTGCTGCTTTTTATAAATGTACAGGAAATGCTCAAGTGTGCAATTCTTAATCTATTAAATGTTAGCATCTATCCTCTAAATAATGAACTGGGAAACCATGGATGCTTATTTAATTATTTTATTAATGAGCAAATGATTTGACCGTTGTTTAGAAATAATCCCTTTCTTCATTGGCTTGACACCAAACTGATTCTGTTTTATTTGGAAGTAGCCTAGTTCGTAATTACTTCAAACAAACTTGAAATAGCAGACCATTGTTCTATATCTTATTTTTATTTTTATTTTTATTTTTATTTTTAATCATTTTTATCAGATTTTATATCATATTTTTATTTTATCTTATTATTTGTCAGATCTTATCTTATTTTTTATCAGATTTAATAAATGTATACTTGCACGAAAAACTGCTAATTAAAATTTCCATTTTGTTTTCATAACTAACTAAATAAATGTATAACTAATAGCACAAAGTTTATTACAGAATCTTCATATATTATAAATTCCCTTTTAATTTCTTATAGTGATATAATAATATTTCTTTTGTATGAATCAACATCTTTTCTTTCGGCCCCTTCAAACTTCTTTGGATTGATCCTTTGCGCATAATTGTGCTTTTCCTGCAACCAATACACTATTTTTAAAAGTTCTATTATTGTGATGATTTTTTTCTTCTAATTCTTATAATTTTAATTACTTATCTTCATAGTGGATTTAGCAATACACAATCGTTTATCTTTGCGTTATTAGAATTGAAACAATATCCTTCTCCTCTCTATTTTTTAAATGTATCTCCTTCCACAGATTTAGTGCTCTTTTGTTATTATGATACAATCGATTTATTGCATACTCAACAATACCAGATCTCATTTCTCTGTTATATGTGTTTTAAGTCAACAACATATATTGGGTTGGTGCGAATGCAATGTCCTCCTCAGGTGCGACATGTCCAATGGTCAGAAAACATAAAACTACATTAGATTCCGAGGTGAAAGAAGTCTGGAATTTGCGATTCGAAGAAATCCTTAACAGTATGTTGCACCGCCCGATCATCAGGAAAGTGATCGAGATGCCGAAAGAGGTGATAGTCAGTGGGAGAGAGATCAGGCATGGGTGAGGAAGAGTTTCATACTGCAACTCCTAGAGAGCCTGCACCGTTCTTTCCACGACGTCTTGGCGGACACTTTTATGTAACATGGGGACACCATGTCTGTAGACCATTGCTGGTTATTTGCGGACAAGTATGCGGTGCTTTTCATGGTGTTCAGCACTCTAACGATCTGCAGTGATGGTTTCACCTTGCCTCAAAAAGACATGAAGGATTACTCCCACCATATCAGACTACCATATCAGCAACAACATATTCCGGGGGGGGGGGGGGTTAGCACACCGTGCTGAACGTTGATCACGATCGAACCATTGTTCTGACCGTTTACAATTGTCACAACAGATCCATTTTACATCTGAAGTGGAAATCCGATGCAGGAAATCTTAAACTCACAGAACTGCACACCTCCAATGTTGCGCCACCGGAACAAAATTTGACAAACCAACGGCGAATGGTGTATTCATTCAGCATTCCTGTTTCAAATGCACTGCTAATATATTTTTGCGGCTTGTTGTGCAGAAAGCCCCAGTTTGAATTCAAAAAAGAAAAAAAATTACTCGGAATTATGAGTTCTCCATGGTGCACTTTCATACGACTCTTTCTGCCTCTGGACGTATACAAAATTTCTTATGTTAGACTCGTGACCTCGGTCGATCCCTGTGTTGTGTTGCTGAGATACGTTTCCCACCATCCGTCAAAGCGGTCATTCATTCGCACCAACTCAATAAAACGAAGAAAGTATTTTTTTTTAATGTAAAGTGTGTCAAGTAATCAAGATTTGTGCAAAAGGAAACCAATATTGCAATAAGTCAATGAATATTTGAACTGGCTTGGGCATTTTACATGCTTACATAACTATGTTTCTTGATGAAAATAGAGCAACTTGTAGATCTCCAGTTATATTTGAACAAAAATGGATTTATTTCTTTTCTTCAGTTAATGATTAATTATTATTCTTCGATTGTAAAAGCCATTAGTGATCTTTTCAGTCTTGACTAGGAAATTTATTACATACACAGTGGACACTCTGTAATTCGAACTTGGATAATTCGAAATTATTGGGTATTTCGAACAGAAATTTATTCCCCTCGAAATTTCTATTGAAACCAATGTTACAAAAAAAATATATGTAATTCGAATTTTTTGAACCTTTTATTTGGATAATTCAAAGTCACGATTTTGATTAATTTAAAAGAAAAAAGGTCTGAAATCCAATATCTCAAACGTGTATTTCACGAAGGTTTTTTTTTAGTGATGGTCGGATACCAAGCAACGGTTTACAGCTACAGTCAGCCGTAGAGAAGAGAAAATTTTTGTTTCCTGATACGCAGCCTTCACCCTCTGCTTAATCACGTGGGATTGTCCATTCCCTTTGTGTGCAGATTGTCGTCCTTACACCATCTTCTTCAGTAGTCAATGGTTTTGAAACAACAAAAAATTTGTGAGTCTTCTTAACTGCGATGAAGTTCACGCAATAAATGAAATTGAAGATTTCGTTGACCGTCTAAAAAAGAGGAACAAAACCAAAGCAAACATGAATCACTAGATAATATTGTTCCACATGTGATTTGATGTGACTTACTTACATGTGTTTCCCTCTTACTGGTAGCTAAATTAGTGTGAGATGATTAGTTTTTTGTTGTTTTTTTTGCTTCCACTACAGGAGCACGCACAGAATAATGCAGTTTTTAACGTAAGGTCCGATGCATGTTAATGGTGTTCGTTTTATAATCAGTAGTAAGTAGATTCGTTTTAATGATTTTCTTTAATAATGAGTTTACTGTCCATGAAATTAAAATTCATTTTTATCTCATCTTTAATAATGTGTATTTTGGTTAATTCGAATTTTGGATAATTCGAAACTTTTTCGTATTCCCTTGGAGTTCGAATTAAAGAAAGAGTCCACTGTATTTTTATTTTCTCCCTGATTTCATCTTATTGTCCTAATTTCCTCTACTTAATTTCTTTTTTTTATATTATTTTTTATGTTCCTTTTACAGATTTATTAATATTTATTGATTAATTTTAGTTTACATTTATTTTTTTCAGTTTTCTGATATTCTCTTATCTTTTCAACTTCCATCTAATAACCATTATCCTGGTTTACCATGGTTGATATATTATTACTTCGTGTTATATCATGGAAAGGTAAATATCTTTCCCGTATCTTTCTTTATTCATGTTTAATGATAATGTTTTCTCAAGAATGATTGGATGATCTTAACAATGATTGTTATGGAGTACCGTGTTATACGGAGCAGAAAGGTGGACACTACGATAGAATGAAACATTTGAAATGTGGACACGGAGAAGAACGAAAAAGAACAGTTAAAGAAGTGCTGAATAGAAGAGACGAGAAGAGAAAAATAAACTGGTTAGGACATTTATTGAATACTGAGCGATGCAATGGAAAGTATGGTTGAGAGAAACAGAAGAAGATGAATCAAACTCCTTTACAGTATTAAGGAAGAAAAAATCATACGTTGATATGCAAAGGAAAGAGCAAGATCGGGATGAATGGAGAGGGTTTATTTTTCCTTGAAGGACCTGCCGCCTTTGAGAGAACACTAATGATACTGAAGACAATGATAGATGAGTTTGGGAAGCTACGTAAGGTGCTTGTAATCTATTAAACGAATCCATGACGAACTAATGATCATGATTTTGTATTTGGGAAAGGCTCATATCGTTTGTTTAAGATTCATAATGTTTGGAGAGTGACTGACTCTACATCAATTTTTGTCATTCTTCTGTTATCTTCTTCTTTACCCTAAGGAGAAATTCAGTCCAAGAGAGTCTGGTATCTATAATTTATTTATTGGTCGATTTAAGAAAGTTTCTGTAAGTGGGTCAGTAACGCAGCTCATGTTAAAAATTTCTTGCCGAAACCACCAAGGTTTCTTACTGGAACTTGTTTGTTTTAATCGAAGTTTATTAGTTTTGTCTTGCTCGACATTACTGGACCAACAACAAACATATGCTGGATTTTCCAGCAACACGTGGTCTAATATGTCTCAATTACCATGAAATTTTTTTTGCTGGTTTTGCAGGAATTCTAGATGGAAAAACGACAGTTCATGCTGACTCAGCAACAATATCTAGCAAGAAATGTCAACTTGGGTGGTAAATTTACAAAACTCTGTGACTGTATACGGGTAATTCAACATTTTACCTTTTAACTTTCAGAGTATAAGTAAATATGAGCAAATGTTTCCGTGTGGGAGGAAAACTTTGTATTTTTTTTTTTTTCGTGGAAATTAATTCACGATTCAATTGCCTGCAATGAAAAACATGTTTCCCCGCGAAAGTTTGAAAGTATCAATGGATTCACACACACACAAATATATTAAATATATCACGAAGAAGCTATAAAGATGCTAAAAAAAAGGTCCGATTTTACTAATTATATAAGTGTTTCAATGCCTTACGCACGTAGATATTCGTCCCGAAAATCTATCTTTATATACAATTCAACACCTCTTGACGAATTGGAACAAAATTTGTCACACATGTTCCTTAAAACCTAGAAGGATCAGCTGCTTCATTAAAAGATTGCTACCCCTCTTAAAGAGTTGTAAAATGGGGGTGGGGGGATGCCACAGCTCGGAAATCGCTGTGTTAGAAACTCGATATTTTGCATGAAAAAAAAAAATTATTAGCAGCGCTAATCTTAGTTTTTCGATTCAAACCACTTTAGGAAGTGGAATATGAGAACTCGAACACTGTTGAAATTAAGAAACTTGAAATTTGGTATGGTACGTGTTCATTAGGACAAAGAGCAATTAATGACAATATTACAAGTCGCCCCCACCCACAAAAAAAAATATTAATGTATTCACCCCGCACCAACGGCAGAGCAAATCAGCTAGTTTGAAAACTAAAGATACATACCTGGTAAAGTAGGAAATTTCACACTGAGCTTAGCTTCATCCAGTCTTCCTACAGGGCGTATCTCCCCTTCGATAGAGGATCTAATGCCCGAGCTGAAACAGAATGACATATTCTTTTGATTTATTCCTCTTATTTTCAATAGGATATTCGTAAAATAATAATAATAATAATAATCCTATGGATTTATTCAAGAAGAATTACTTCTATAATACATAAAATATATCAGAATAAAAAAAATGTGGATTTAATAGATGTTAAAATAATAAATTTGTATCTAACATTGTACTATGATAGTATCAGAATAACTCTATTTTCTAAGAAGGACATGAGTATCTCTAGGAATTTATTTTAAAAACAAAAAATCGCATAATACAAAAGTCATTCCACGGACAACAAACATACAATATTCCGGAAAACTTCAAAGTCACTTATAATTCCAATAAAATTACACTGGCATGACCAAACACGTTGCCTGTCTGTTACGATAAATGAATCGTGAAAAGGATGTTAATACTGAAAACCCTGTTACAGACAGGTCTCGGAAAGCATTTACACAATGATAACCATTATATAACCGTGGTGGCTCTAACACTGTACTTATGTTAAACAAATACAGACCGCTCAGTTAGGGAAGGATGATGCTTCATTATATCTAAAAAGACTAGAGATGAACACAAACAAAGGAAATTTACACAAATTGTAGTCTCCATTCATTGATAACTTACTCAAGAGAGACTCATACGCTGAAACTCTGGCCCTTCGATACTTTCTTTTTTTCATGTCATATCAACTACATGTAAATAAATTATGTGTAAATTACATGTAGATATATAGGTCTTCTGAATTAATGCCAAATATTTATACTTAGTTAAATACAATGTTTCATTTTATTCGAACTTCCACCGTTTTCTTTCACTTTCAATTTGATATTTTTTTCTCCTTCATCCCCCCCCCCAAAAAAAAAAATCACTTACACATTTATAAATTTTAATTATAACAACGACCATGTAGTTATTTAGATACGCAAGTAATATAATTTATATAATGACAATAACGTTGAAAAAAGGGGTTAGATTTTCTCACAGGGTTAGATTTTCATTTGTTCCTTTCACTACCTAACTTCTTTCTTATCACTTCCTCTTAAATTCTTTTAATTTCCTTATTTTTCCATCTTATTTCTCTTCTTCATCATCATCATCATCATTATTATTAGTAGTAGTAGTAGTAGTAGTAGTAGTATTTCCCTTCCCCGCTGATTCCTTTAGGTAAGCCTCTCATCAACATCTAGTAACCTCCATAGATCTTTCGTCATTTGGTGTTTTCTCCGTTCCCTCTACTTATTTTTCCGTATTCATAACCTGGCCACTCTGTTATCTGGAATCAGTTGACAACATGGCCACTCCGTAGCATCAATCCTCTCTGTCCATCTCGTCTCTTATTATGTGAACATTCCTTCGACGAAACATTGCCTCATTTTTTTTATTGTATTTGGGAAGTTCATGTACGACTGTCTTTGTATTCTGATATGTACGTATCTTTCTTCTCTATCTTATTTTACCCTCTTATATATAATTTTGGGTTGGCGTATGCCCCACAATTTTAGTGATTAGTAGTTTAGTGATTCAATTTCATTGTGATCCAACTATTTTGATTTTTTTAAATTTATATATGGTCTTTAGATAACTTAGGCTCAGCCCGGAATAAGGTAGGGAAAAGGGTGTTTAAAAGTAGCTGATCAGTGCCTAGTTACTAGGTACCATCCCGGCACTTGTCTAGCATGAACAGCAGTTGGGATCTTTCCCAATACCTTCCAACTACTGAGTCAACACTGTAACTGAGCTACGGCTGCTCGGTATTAGCTTAACTGAGTATTAAGTGACTAATGATTGGGTTCCAAAGAAAGTTTCTACTACAACTAGACACGTTTGGAAAAGACGACCTTGCGTCCAACAGCATTGCACCGAATATCGCCGTAGGTGACTGCGGATCTCTAGCTCATGCAAAATTACATCTAGCATTTTGAACAACTATTTCAGTGTCCTATTATCAATACCACTTCTGCACGCTTCTGGCAGGTCAAGATTTTGAGTGGCGAAAATTTTTGTGCCATTCACAACAACACGTTGTGGTCTGTCCAATATAACTTCACCAAAAGCTTCCGCAATTTTCCCTACCATTTTCTTCAGCACATTCCAATATTCATAGAACAATATTGCCTTTGCATCTTCTACGGAAAATTTAAATCTCGTATCGCTTAAGGGTGATTCACTTACACACACACATCGCACTACTGTGTACTGACATCACAAATTTATCATTTTCGAACGATAAAAAAAGAATAGCAATACATTTTTTCCCAACCCAATACTTTAGAAAAACACATTTAAATTGTATAACATGAATCCTAAACACTTTTATTTATTTATTTTTAGTTGCTTTCAAATATTTATTCAAATTAATCCTCCAATTTCGGATACATACCCGCTAAACTGAAAATTCTATCAGAATCCCTGAATCTGATAAGAGTTAGGTAGATAAGGTATCGCCAGGGTCTTACTTATATAAAGTAATTGTCCAGCATTCGCCTTGTGAAACTAAGGAAAGCAATTTCTAAACCAAATGATTAAGAAGAAATTATTTGTAGTTCAAACTAAAATGATAGTCTTTGTAATTAACATTGAATAGAAATAGAATAAATAAATAAAAATAAAATCTGAAACAACTTACAAGGAACTTATTTGCCTGTTTATAACTCCGAATTTTCCATTACCCAGATCCGTGTAATTGGCCATCACACAACGTCCACCAAACTCAAAGACAGCAAAGTATCTCTCTATTTCATACCAAAGGCCAAGATACTGGAAAAAAAGAGATAAAAAAAACACCAAAACAGCATGAAAAGAATCAAGGTTCCTGTCCCTCCACCCAACTTCTAAACTACTTTAAAATGATTCTCTGTATTGTTTGTTTTGTTTCCTAGCGGTTGAGTTCTGAATTATTTTTTTAATATCATAATAATGGTAACTTAGTACATGTTAGGTCTAGTAATAATGCTACTAACCCAAATGCATTTCTGTCACAGGTTAGGTGTTCACTATGATTAAGATCCAAAATCTTATAAGTTGTAACCCTATTGTAGTTTTAGGTTGCTAACCTAATCAGAATTTATTGTTTTCATATTTTATTTTGTTCGGGGTCAGTTTAGTAATCGATTTCGGCCCGTCGCGATTATTGAATTGCAAAACAACCCGAAAGAATGTCTCTGTAAATACTGATATTAATTTATCTGTATCTATCTACTTCACTTCAAAGGATCTTACATGATCACATGAAATCTTCTGGAATCAATCCAACCAGATCTAGCCATAGAGGACATATTAGAATTTTAATCTTACATTACTTTTATGTTTAGGCTGTCATCTTGGAAAATAGTTTTTTTTGGCTATGTCTAGTGTAGGTAGCCGCGTAGTAGTAGTAGTATTAAGTGATTAAGTAGCAACTTGTTGCATAGAGCCAAGGAGCAAGGAAACCCCCCTAAATTAATTTAAAATATACTATCATTTTATCGTGGAAAAATCTGTAATGATGGTATGGGGATCCACTTTCTCTAGAATTTGGAAAAACTCGGAGTGAATGGGATGGACTTCGGTCACGTGCAATAATTTCTAGCGAAAACTACAGATAGCTTTTAGTTAAGGACCAAAATATAGATAGAAAAAAACACACAACATTGAATGTTAACTTGTAAATGTCAGAAATAAAATTAAAGACTTGAAAACTGCAATTTTATTAAGGAATCAGTTCGTTCAAAAGTATAAAGTGTTTCAGAAGTTAGTAAGTATAAAGATAGTTTGTTTTTTTAATTGTTAAAAACGCTTACCTTGTCTATATCAAAGTCATTCATTGTTTTGAGGCTAGGACAAGAACCTAGCTGAGGAACTTGAGCGCTGGCAAGTATAATAGCTCCGGAGGTTAGAATTACGAGAACCCTAAAATTCACCATGATTGGTTATCCTGTGAAAGACAAAAACATCAAACAGTCAGTTCTATTATCTAATGTTATGTAAAAATAAAATAACAAACGTGTAAATTAATGTATGTACTTATGTGGATTTAGTGCATACTTAGTTTAATTCTGTAAACACAGTAAAATCAATTATGTTCGTTCACTGGTTACTGTGTTTCATCACAGTGCAATGGATTGTTTATAAATGATACATTCAATTGCCGAGAGGCAACTGCTACTGTATAGGCCAGAAGTCCATAACCTTTTTTTGGCAGCGGGCCAAATTGGCTAAGCAGGAAGAGGGTGAGGGCCGCATTACAAAGGATGAACTCAAAAGTAATTAACAAAATGTTCATATAGCAATTACAGTGTTTCGATTTGTCGCGGGGCATGCCGGGGATTTTCCCTGGTGTGCGAGGTTTGGATCCCCGGTTGTCAATTCCGAATAAACCTGTAATGCCAACCATGGATAAAATCTTGGTATTTCTACCCAAACAGGTAGTAGTAGGTTGAAACTTACCAGCAACCACTAGTTCTAGGATCCCCCACCCCCACCCTTCGTAAATTGTAACAAATAGAACACTGAGTAATTATATTGCAAATTGAAGAGTAGGGGTGGAGATTATGCTCGTTGCTGACAGAAGTATGCAAATCATTTGGTCAGCAGTTAAACCATAGACATCATAGTAGATAGAATTAGCACGCTTCCCCATTTCTGGCTGAGCTAAAACTAATTTGTTTTTGTTCAGAGCACGTGGTTTTGAATCCATCCGCTAGGTAGCTCTGCCATAGACCTTATATGACGTCTATGGCAGAGCTACCTAGCGGATGAATTAAAAACCACGTGCTCTGAACAAAAACCCATTAGTTTTAGCGCAGCCAGAAATGGGGAAGCGTGATAAGTCTATCTATTATGAGGTCTATGGTTGAACTGAAACAATATAGGAAAGATGCCATATGATCAGAACTGAAATGAGTCATTCCGGTGAAGTTTTGGATCTGGTCTTCGGGTCGATGCTTGGGACCCGGTCTGACCCGATTTCGACTTGGTAACCCGGAGGGCAAACTATATATTTAATTCTTTTCTTATTAAATACATATTTTGCGTTTGAACAATGTTATTTTGAGGGGTGAACGGGAGCGGGGTAGTTCCCTCCCCGATCGCTCAGAACACAAAAAATACGACGCCGAAAAGTTTCTAACAATAGTAGACCTAATGAATAACATAAGGAAATAGTCTCATATTTCCGGAAAGAAAAAAAATATACAGCCGAAGGTGTGCAAATACCCCTCTCCCGCTCGGAAAGGCTATTCTGAAAGATT
>JAGDQP010067454.1:0-11148 GCA_022664845.1 Lepisma saccharinum
TTATCTTATGGTTTGTTCCAATATTTTCTAAACTATTGGAGAAATATTAATTCAATTATAGTGTTAGTGCGTACAAGTTCATTGAATTCCCCGGAAAGTATTTTTTTTATGTTGCAGACTTACTCTAAAGTTCCTTTTTAATGAGAATTTTTGAATTGTGAAGTATATCCTATTTTGTAACAACTCGATTTTGCGTAACCTGAACACTTTAACTTTTTGTGTGATACTATCATTGATAGCTGTTATACACGAATATACATTTCACATACATATACTATGGTTATAAGAATCATAAGATTTAACAAGAAAAGTTCCTTCTTGTAAAATTTAACAGCATGTTGGTAAACATCCCTTTATTAAAAAAGTAATGTCTTTACTTCCTTCATAAACATCTCTAAGGAAGACTATTTCCTGCAATTTAATGTTATTATTTTCTAGATATGTATAACGTATATGGTGAAGAGTTATACGGTTCTTAGACTAGATCATATATGATTTATGTTATGTACAAATTTGTTTTGTAATTATGTAAAATATATGTTTGTTGCATTTCATAGATTAGTTTGTAATATTTGTTTCACAAGTTCAATATGTAATCTATCATATAATCACTTATCATGTTATCATATCCGTAAGTCAACTTCATAATGTTCCCAAATTTGTATTGAAAGATATTTTACATTTTATTGATTCATTTGAGCATGCTTTTCCTACATTTTCTTTATTAAAATTATATCTTTTATTTCATATACTGCATTTATATTAGAATTGATCTATTTTAGATAAATTCTGTATTAGCCAAGTTCGTTTCAGTAATAACTGTAAGATAATTCTGTTCTAATTCAGGATAAAATAATTTGTTTTCTTTTCAAGGATTGTAAATTCTTTGTGATATCTATTGAACTGAATTTTAAATGCGATAATCATCACATAACGTAAAATACATTCTTTTATTTCAAATTTAAATTGCTTCAATCTGAAAGTAATAAAAAATCATAGTTTAATATGGAGACTTTGTACTTTGACTCCTGATAAACAAAAATATTCAGTATACGTATAATCAAAAAGAAACATTGTTTTCTATTATGTGAAACAAAATAGTTTAATTAAAATTGAATATCACATGTTATGTAAATTTTATTTTAATGCTACATTGGTTGAAATAAATGTGTACGTTATATCTTGGTCGATTGAACATTAAAATGTAACTTTTCTTTCAAATACATTAAAGCGTTTTTGAGTTAGTCTGTGTTTTATTTTTTTCTATTAAAAGTGTTGGACTCAGCTTTTCTTAAAGTTTCTTTAAAGTTATAGAAAATATAGTCACAATCCTTAAATAAAAATGGTACAAGAGTACAGTACACCATTAAGATGTGAAATTGTACATTCACAAGCAACGAATCAGAAAGCTGTGTTTAGATTAATTACAGGAATTATATGAAAAAGTAAACTACATTTGAAAATAACCATACAATGGAAGCTCTACTCTCGTTCCCTGTTTTTTCTACGTTTTAAAGAGAAATTCAAACGTTAATGACCATACCATTTCCAATTATGAATTTAAATATGTACTGTCCTAATGATTATAGAATTGTGTCTGGCGGATAAGTACTAATGCTTGTTCACATGTAATCAATGATAGACTTTGGTTGAATTTTCTGACAGATACCAGTGCTTCGAAATCCGGTTAAAACTCTAGGTCACATCACCAGGAAGTTAGTTCATCTGATGGAAACGCCATTGGTTTACTTGGCCAGGTATCTTACTTTGAATCTCCATTGTATATATATGGCCTATAGGCATTTGAGGCTCTGACGAAGGTACTTTACTGTTACAGATGTTACAATTCTACCCCAGGCAGAACATGAATCGTAACTGTTTTGTAATAAGCAATTCTTTAGGAGTTATTTTTAAGTAAGTAATTTTACCAAAATAATATATACTGAAATATTAAATAGTATTAAAGGACACTATAGATTTACGTAATTTTTTGGCGTGTTAAGTGTTAGCAATGCACGTGTTACGGGCTATATCATCATCATATTCAGCCGTTTGCTATCCACTGCGGAACGAAGGTCTCTCCCTTTTCTTTCCACATATCTCGGTCTGCTGCTATCCTCATCTATGTAGCTCCTGAAAAACACTTGATTCATCTACCCATCTTGCATTTGGACGTCGTCTCGGTCGTTTCTTTTCTCTAGGAAAGTAGTACATTTGTCGTCCACCTTCCATCTGTTCGTCTAGCTGTGTGACCGGCCCATTTCCACTTCATCTTCTTCGCGGTCTTGATTACATCCTCTACTTTTGTTCGTGCGCGAATCCATTCATTTGTCTTCCTGTCCCTCCTAGTTATTTCTAGCACATCTCTCCATTGCTCTTTGTGTGACTCTCAATCTTTGAGTCGTTTGCGCATTCAATGTCCACGTATCGCAGCCGTACATCAGCACGGGAAAAACACATTGATTACAAACTTTACGCTTCAGACACATTGGTAGTTTACTTTTGAAAATAAAATGTAGTCTTCCAAACGAACTCCACGCCATTTTACATCTTCTATTTATTTCATCAATCAACTTGGCATTCGATGTTTTGAGCTGGCCTAGGTAAACATACTCATCAACTATGCCTATTGTCTCTCCGCTAATCTTTATTTCCCTTTTGCAGCATATTGATTGTATATGACCTTTGTTTTACTTAAATTCATTTTAAGGTCTATTTTCGAACTCTCATTATTCAGTTCTTACATTCTGGTTTGTAGTTCTTCCGCATTTGAAGCAAACAGGACTATATCATCAGCGAACCGTAGGTGATGAAGATATTCACCATTAATTTTAATTCCAACTTCATCCCAGTTTAAATTCTGGAACACTCTCTTCAGGACCGCACAAAAGAGTTTTGGGGAAATTGAATTCTCTTGCCTTACCCGTTTTCCAACTTTAAAATTTTCACTTTCTTGCTGTAGTCTAATGACAGGGCAGTCGAGTTAGTGTTTGGCAGTAGCTTGATACGCATTTTCGATGCCTTGATGTTCAAGTGATTTAAGTACTGCTGACAAGGAGACCGAATCGAAAGCTTTTTCGAAATCTATGAATTCCAAACATAGTGGAAGTTCATATTAATTAGCCCTTTCCATAACTTCATTGAATGTTTGTATGTGGTCCATTATGCTAAATCCACGATGACATCCGGCTTGTTCCCTTCCCTAGTTAAAATCCAAGTCCCGTTCAATACGATTCAAAATAACTTTGGTGAAAATTTTATAAAATAAAAACCCTTGATTAGAGCCTAGATAGTTTTTCACTATCTCCTTTTACGGTTTTGTTGAGAATGTCCAACCTAGAAAACCCTAATCAATTTCGTTGCCCCTTGTAAACAGATATGGATGTATACGAATATACCCCAAAACAACAGAACAATTTGGTGGCAAATTAAACAAGGATGTATGCAGAATATCACTAAGCAATGCATAATTGCTACATAATGAATCCAGTGTCTTAACTGTATTTCACTTGCAAGGTCTGCGTATCTATCACTAGCCAACCATATCTGGAAAATGATGGAAGGTCGCGGAGGAATATCTAAGAATCTCCAAAATTTGGCAAGTTTGCTTTGTTTATGCTACAAATCCTCCTGCGGTTAATTAGGCATTAATACAACCTTTTGTGTTGCCGCTTGACAATAGTGGACAGCATTGTCTGTTCAATAACCTATTTGGTCACGCACTAGTTGAGGACACCTTATGTACACAGTTACTTTACCACACAAATGTTTTAAGTTGTTATTAGGTACAGCTATGGACAAAAGTTTTGACGCATGTCTATAGCTAATATTTATTTTCTAAAAAAATATAAATATTACAACATCGTATAAAATAACTGACTTGCAAGAATATGCAGAATAGCGTAATGCATTTGTGTAAAAAATATTGTCCACGTATGGACACAAACGAGGGTGATATAAAATAAAATAATATTTAGCGTCCATAAATTTCTCAAGTCCAAAAATCGCACCAAGTTGTAAAGTTCCCTCGCTTTTCCCGCAAAGGGATTTTTCTTTGTAACCCAACGGGAATTTTTGATTCTAGGTATCGTTCAAAAACGTCACACGTATTTCTAAAGTTGGTTGTGCAGAGTAAAGTAATAGAAATGCGTCTATTAATGACAAATTATTTAAAATTAAGGGCCATATGCAGAGTCGTTTCGCGGGCTACCCAACGGACACTTGAGAAGCACTTGACTATTTGTTAATGCACAGTCGTCCAACGGGGATGAAATAGTCCTGTAGCCTTGGCTGGCCCGTTAAATACTCGCAAGCTTAAAGAAGTAAAACAAAGAACAGAAAGTATGTAGGCGTCATTAGATGATGTGATGGTAATATACTTATGTGCATGATACACTTCAATAAATTTAAACTTTAAAAACGTGTTTGTAATAACCAAATTTACTATGATCATATCACTGTTTTATTTAATCGTTTTACACTGCTGGCGTTGTGGCGTAATCGGTCGAAGCGCGCTGCTTTTTAATTTTTTATACTTTTAACGCAGGTGGTTCGAACCCCAATGGGAGAGATAATATCTTCTTCATTTTCACGAAACGCAATAGTGTAGTAATAATAATTGTTTTGATAGTTTAATTTAAGAGTTTTAATTTACACTTTATTTTCTGTGGTAGCGAAGCTGTGGAAAAAGAGATCTTATTACACCGCTCAGTTCGTTAATCTGTCCATATGTGGAAATGAAATCTTAGGAACCACAAGATGTAGAGATGTGTTGTTGCATAGGTATTGGCTAGACTAGCTCAGAGTCGCAGGAACTGTTTTGATTTTTGCAGTTGTTTAATGTTGCCGACCTATTTTATAAAAATTAAATTGTTCCAATTTTCATTTTGTTAGACCTATCTGCACAAAACTTGGCATAAATATCATTGGATAAAATATGAAAATTCTGAGGGTTTCACTGTCCCGAAGCATCCAAGTTTATCAGTCTATTTTCTATAAAATTCATTTGTCAAATTGCTTCTATTATGTTAGACATAGCAACATCAAATTTGCCATGAATAAATATTATTCGACATAATAGAGAAATACTGTTGGTGTTCCCTGTCCCAAACACCCCGTTGTCAGTATTGCCAAGCCGTGCTTAAAAATATATAAAATAAAACACAAAGTATAGAGATGTGGTTGCTTTATCGTTGAAGCGATCTTGGCTTGATATTGTAATAACTTTCACTGCTCTATACCATCGTAATTAGACAGAATATGAAAACTCGGACGAAATTCTTGAGGAGTATCTTCTAGAACTTCCCGAAAAATGTAAAACTGGTATGATAGCTGAAACGGTTGTAAGATGATGTTAAATGAGCCGTAAAACAAATTACGTTTATTGAAGTTCAAAATATCTCAGAGCAGGAGCTTTTCAACCAGCGCCCACCGAAATTATTTTACCGGTCTAGATCAGAGCGTTTGACTGAAGATCGGGTGCCCCGGGTTCAAATCCCGGCCAGGACGCTGTAGACTTTCCCCATGTCTGGCGCTATGAGGTGCAGTCTCTCAAATTGAGTACCAGAGTGTCCTTATTGCGAAAGGAAAGATTACCCATTGTTCTAACACTTCAGAATTTGAAAAGTGAGGAAAAATGTTTTCCATGATACCTGAGAGTAAATTGTGTTTGAAATTAAACGTTAGGCTACTTTTTTTTTCACTAGAATTTTGCAAGCAAGAAGGACGCTAAACGGAAGGGGGATGCTGAGACCGCAGAATCTACCTTAGCTCCCTAGTTCTAGCAGTACTCTTTATTTCATACAAATGTCATAACTTAAGTCAACCCCCCAAGTTTCTCAAATGAAATAGTGTATACCTCGAGCTTTCTATCTTGAGGGATTCCACCAAGATTTTGAGTTTGGGGAGGTATAAACTCAAAATTGGAAGGGTGTAAATGGAGTTTTTCACGGTTTCTACTGATTTTTTATTATAACAATTTCAATGTTGGGGAATACTCGAGAATTTTGGGGAGTGACACCCCCACGGAGAGTTCTGGCAGAATCACTGGCCGTCAATGACGACCGAACGAAGCCCTGTTATAAAAGTTAAGATATTAATTAAGAGGGCTCTCGCTCCAGTCCCCACCATTTTTTTCAAAATATTTCAAAAACTAAGAGTAGCTACTATCAAAAATATAAGTTCAAAAATATCTTTGAAAACATATCACTCGTCAATGGACACGCTCTAGAGATCGCTGTTCATTGCAATCCATAGTGCGCTATGAATTTATATGTTTGATAGTACTCTTAGTTTTTGAAATATTTTGAAAACTGTTAAAAATGGGATAGTTGGAACGAGGAGTCCTCTTAAGTAATGCTCTATTGCAATAATTTCATATCCCTTCCAAGGATTACGCCAGGATTTTCAGGTTGTTTTTCTTCGGGGTCCTACTGCATTACTTAATTAATACCTTAAAATTAATATCTAATTATAACTTTTAAAATAGGGCTTCGTTTGTTCGTCATTGACGGCCAGTGATTCTGCTAGAACCCCCGTGGTGGAATCCCCCAAAATTCTCGAGATCAGCCCGAACTTTAAAATTTTTCGGTCAAAATTTGATAGATGCCGTTGAAACTCTATTAAAACCTTCCCAATTTTAAGCTTACACCCCCCAAATTCAGATCATATTTTATTTATAAGGTTGTAAAATTGTTAATGTCGTATTTATTTATCAGAGTAAAATCCCCAATCCTTACTGAGGTTTCCACAGTCGACCATCCTTACTGAGGTATCCAGGGTTTACCTCAGTTTCACCTGGCCAACGCAGGGATGGAACCTTAAATAATGCCCTGAACCTTCACCATCCTCTACCTACCCCACCTCATCCTGAGCCAAGGATACCGAAAGAAAATAAACATATTCAAAAAATAAAAGTCAGATTAAAAATTACAGGGGTGGATAGATTTATTTAGCTCTGAACTGGGCTAATTATAATTATATTTGTGTGCTATCGCCAAAATGTGACAAGTATGTTTCTTCAAAAGCATTGAATACAGTTTTAAATGAATGTCAATTGTACACATTTAATTAAATTACTTAAAGAAGATCGACATTATTAGTGACATCTTGTACTAAATAAATAAACTACATGCTAATACAAACATCATTACCAATGCATCTATTTTACTGCCATCTTTTAATCAATGTATAAACTACATGATTTGTGACTTATTTTTCAGTTCAAATTTGAGTATATTGCAATAAGCACGTGGTTTATAAATTGTTTTACCCCTAAATGTAAAATAGAAGTAGATAGTCGTCATTCCTGATCTGTGAAAATCTCATGGTCAATTTATCAAAGCTAATAAACAGACATCATAAATAATAAAATTGAAATATGTAATCAAATTTACTTTAAAAACCTATATCTACAATCAAGTACTCCATATTGTTCTCCCAGTAGTAAAATGATTTGATAAAGACAGAAATTAAATATTGGTTGAGTTCAAAATTTCTACCCATTTTAACATCTCACAGTTTAGCGGAATCTTGGAAAACTTTGTTGTTGTTTTATATTCTTCATTATTTTACAAAATTCACGGACAGAACTAATACGAGTCAGGTATATCCTTATACGCTTTCTCCAAGTTTTAGGGACTTCATGGAAATAGAAACTAGTTGGCTTTCCGCGTTCACCATTTCACCGGCTTTTCGGCATATTACAGAAGTAGTAGTCTTAGCAGCAGCGGTGGTTTCTCGGGTGAAGTTGGTGAAGCTGTACTTAACCTATTATTTTATTTTTGTATTCATTAAATAAAGAGAACACAAGTTTCAAATTACTGAAATAAATATCATAAAATGCCAGCAAGAGCAACACCAACTCGCTTTATTATAGTTTTTGTCTACAAGTAATTTCCAATTCTGATGCTAGAAGGCGCCATTAGTCTTCCAAATCAGTCTCCTTTGATTTCTCAGCAAAAGGAAGGGAGGAAAGGAAGCATTTAGGACTGTCCTAGCTATCTTCTTTTCTACTAATCTTGAGCGGAAGTGAGGTCCACTATCTATAGCAGAAGGTGTACTTCTCCGGAAGGCCATTCTGACCAATCAGAAGCAGCCTGGAGCTTAGCGCTGGCAGAAACCTACTTCTTTCTTTCCTACTCTGTGGCACCTGTGAAGTTCTTTCCTGCTCTTTCCAAGTGAGATTCTCTGACCAGTGCATAGTGAGATACTGGAATTGTTTTCTCCCACTCCCACGATAGCATCACTTTGAATGGTTGTACAGGGCTGGAAACTACATGATAATTACCACGGTCGTCAGGAAATTCATTGCCTGTTCAGTGTACAATCCAGATTTTATTACTAGAAAATATACGGTAAACTGGATGCTTAGCATCTTAGCTAAAGTATGCACGATTTGAAACCAAGTAAGTTTATCTATCATCACGCTTTTAAGATAAAAAGAAAGGAAATATTTCAAACGCATGTTGTGGTTTCAACGTAAATATAAGTATCCAGTCGCTGTAGTCTTCTCACTCTGGAGAAAATTCAGGAGGTGTGTGGGGGTGGGGTGGGGGTAGGAGTTGCGCTAAACAGGAACTTTACTTTCAAGAACAATATTTTATCTTTCGCTATGACTCATAACAAACTCCCTGGAGAATTTTGAAGCTCCAATGGGGATTTCTCTTGTTCCGTCACCTACATTCATCATTAGTACCGTCAGATGTAATTATCCACGTATCTCCGTTTGGGCCTATGTCGAAGCCAAGTACTCAACTTTGGTGCTAGGGGTTGTCGGATCGATCCCTGCTCATGCCATGTGGACTTTGTGGTGGACAAACAGTGCGTGTGGGTTTTCTCGGGGTGCTCCCGTTTCCTTCCACGTTCTTCATTTCACCAATTCATCCCATCATCATCCATACGGCCTGAGCCATAGTTGCCTAAAGGCCTTAAAATGAATTTAAAAAATTGAAGCCAAGTATGGGAGTCAATCTGTCCATCAAATGTCAAAGCCACAAGTTTCCACTTAAATGGAGAAAACAAAATATGTCATCGTCATAATCCGGAATATATAGAAATTTGATAAGTGACAAATATTTATTTTATCTTTATATTAGTGACATAAATATTTATAAAGCTTTATATTAATTTGTCGCATCTTCACTATTAGGTTTTAAAGACTGCTTAAAAATATTGTCGGTGATAAAACGATCGTGTAAGTTTATATTGCAGATATAGTACATGCGTTGATTATTTATATGAAGAAAATTTTAATATTAATACCTATTCAATGGATAAAATGAAAATAGCGAAATAAGTTTACTAGCTAGAGAGACTCGCTCAAGCAGATACTAACAAAACCCTCCAGTAGGCTCCACAAAAGCAGAAATTTATCTGTAAAGTAATTTACAGGGAATCGCAGAAAACAAAATGCTCCTACCCCAATAGTCCTCTCGTTCGAAATATAAGGGTTATATGGCAGATATGACATCTTGTTGAGCAGCAATCCTAAACCCAGTGTTCGATTTGGCAGGGGGGATGGCGGGGATTTTCCCTGGTGCGTGAGGGTTTCATCCCCAGTAGTTGATTCCGAATATTATCCCAACCACGGATAAAATCTTTATATTTCTACCCAAACAGATAGTAATTGAAAGTTACAAGCAAATACTAGTTTTATAATCCCCCTTCGTAATTTATAACAAATCGAACCATTACCATGAAGCATAATACAGATTAAACTGTTTACATTCACAGTTAATGTGATCTAGTGACACAGATATCAGTAATTGTTTAGGACAGATATTTAAGCCGAGTATGTGGTAACGGAATTAGCAGTAAAGGGTTTTACAAAAAGATATGAAACTGAACCTGCAGGTTTAACGTGAATAGAAAAATAGATTTATTTTGTAGATTTGTACCTGATAAATACGTGAGCACCAACCTGACGCCGGCTGCGGTGGTCGACTGATTTAAGGGAAAAGGGTTCAGTTCACGGAGTGTGGGACACGTGTCCCTGGTGGTGTTTGTGGAACTTTAAACTTAAGGCCTAACTGCTTGTATTTCACTGAGACAAGCCGAAGTAATAGTACTAAACTAAAATGATATAAAAGGGAAGTTTACCAAACGTCCTTGTATCTGATTGAGTTTCTGTCTATTATTTCCTTCATTCTAATCATGAAACCAACGTTTGATGGACTAATCATTTCTATGAATTTTGCAGTAGGCATTCTCGGAATATAGTCTTTAAGAAAACTTGCCAACTCACTCAATCTTAAGGGTGATGTGGAAAAGGCTAGAATATTAAAGATTTTGATGTGGAACCGAAGATAAATTAGGATACCAGTATGTAGTTAGTTTTGGGCGTATTTCGCTTCATGTGCAGCTCTCAATAAGTGCTATATTACTATAAAAGAGAACCATACTTTCGTAGTAAGAAAAAATTATAATTGCATGATATACGTCTTGAGAACATGAAGCAAGGTTTTAAAAACTTATTGAAGCAAGGTGCTAAAAAGAGTGCTCTATAGACTGATAGTTGATTTGTGGAGTTACATTTGAATTTGAATATTTAAGGCTTCTAGGATTTTTTTTTCTCTAGCCGAATGGATAATGATGATAGAATCGGTGCAATTAAGAAAATGGGAGAGCCTGACTCCCCGAAAAAATCCACGCACAGGACCTTTGGCCTAATTTCTCTTCGGCACGAACGGATATGGAAAGTAGAAAATCAGTATTAAGGATAAGAATATGGAATAATAATTGCATGATATATTGCGGGACGGGCAATTAATCAACATTGAGTAGTATGAGTAAATGACATTAGGAATAAATCGGTAAAGTCTGGATATTCAGGATAACTGTTATCAGTAGGTAACAGTTACATATAAATGGTTTGGTAGAACTTCACCTACTGTTTCAACCACGAGCCGCCACTGTAGGAATAGGATTAGCACTACTATTATTTGCGGAATTTGAAATAGTATTTAAATAGAAGTAGTAGTCATAGCGGAAAATTATTGGTAGCCGTAGAAGTAGTACGTTATAGTAATAGCAGCAGTAGAAATATTAAAGCCTAGGTCACATTAAAAAGTGAAATTTACATAGGGCGTGACGGTTCAACCTTTTAACACTAGGCAATCATGGACGACAGTTGTATTTCATTTCCAGTTA
>JAGDQP010067455.1:0-11147 GCA_022664845.1 Lepisma saccharinum
AGTCCATTTTTCTTTACTTAGAAAAGCGTGTTTTTAAAACCCTTTTTTAATTATTTTTTTTCTTTTGTATATGAGGAGCTTAGAATAAAAGAAATGCAAATGTTCTAGAAATAAAAAGAAAGGCTAGAGTTTATCTTTTAAACCCTGGAATGCTCATCCTTTTTTACACGTCATTACTACTCACCTGGGCCTTGCCACCCCGTGTCTTCTTCTGACCCACCCCTTTTCTGTAGATCATTCGAGACTATAACATTTTGATAGCCAGAAATGTTTGTTAGGTTTTAGGAACAGCTCAAGTCTTGAAAGTAAATGTAAACTCAGAAAAATAGGAAAGGTTAAAATTGTAAATTTAGCCTTTTATTCGTCTGAACAAATTGTCACACTAACTTGCAAGAACATTGACCTAAAATGATCTTAAGTGTGCCTTTTAAATACAGTAGAAGTCCGATGGACCTTCATCCAACAGTCCGGAACGCCCGATTGTCTGGCACCATCCCATTTCTCCCCCCATGTAAACGCTTGTGAACAGTTGAAAGCGCTTGACGCGGAACCACTCGGAAGTGTCCACTACGCATCTGCTACTGTTAGATGCAATCAGCATTGTTCGGAATCAATCGGAAGCGTTCGGACTTTACTCGGCTGTCACCACACACAGGTTCAGTTCATTGTTTTCGCTGTACGGCTTAGCCTATACCAGTAGTAAGAGGTACCACCCGATAGTCCGGCATTTTCGGTAATCCGGCACCGGATCGGTCCCGAACGTGCCGGACTATCGGACTTCTACTGTATAAGATTTTCTCTTTAGTGTATCCTTAATATCTACAAATGAAAAATTACTTTCAAATTAAACATTGTAAGCTTTTATCAATAAAAGTTTATTAATATCTTTTTAGTACCATATATATACGTATATGCTCATAAATCACAGCCATATTAAATCCACTAATGATTGAGGCCTCTCCCCGGAGGGATGAGTTGGTCTACTGCTCCCACGCTGACCAGACGGGTTGGAAGAGGAGAGCCGAAGCTCTCACTGTGATCGGCACTGTCTTTTATTCACAGCAGCTCCCCAATTGTCCTCACGATGCTGGGTCAAGACCGAAATCTTTGAACCCCCACCGGGAATCGAACCCGGGACCCCTCAATCCGTAGTCACACACGCTAACGACTAGGCCAACGGGGGTGGTCATATATATATATATATATGAGCTCCTGCGTAGCCTAGTCGATAGCGTCCTCGACTTCACTGCAAGACATATTCTGGGCAAGACATTCGAGACGAGTTAACCTCAATTTCGTCTCGTGGGCAACACTATCCATCATCAGTAGAGGGATCTTTTTCCACTGAACCAGTAAAGAAATCTTTAAAATGGTAATCGCACTCAGAAATCATCATATGTTACCCAGTGTTCGATTTGTGCAATTTTCAGAGAGGGGGAAGAATTAGTGATATATGTATTAAACGGTATTTTGGGATCGTCTATATCCCAGGTTAGAGGTATATTTCTGTAAAAAGTACCAAAGAAAATTTTTTCCGAGAGGAGGATAATCCCAACCATCCCCCGCTACAAATCGAACACTGATGTTACCAAACAAAATTTTTACATACACTAATGCTCACCGGGGTGCGTGGTCATCCCAAAAGTATCGCTGAACGAAACGTACTTAACGAATTGCATCCATTAATGTAATGATATGTACAGCAGTGAATGTCTAGAGAATAGCTAAGTGGTGAGAGCTGTGCGCGACAGAAAGTCATTTAACCGTATGGGATGACTAAGAACCCCGGGAGCATTCCAGGGTTAATTACATGTATGACACGAAATAATTATATATGACAGTAAATATTCACATTTTGTAAAAAGACACATTGCGGGTACAATGTTTCTTTCCAAATAGTTTTTTTTTTCACATTGAATTTGAATTTATTTTAAGGTCTTTAGGCATCTCAGACTCAGACCGGGATAAGGTGGGGAAGAGTATGTATGAAGGTAGACGGTCAGAGCCTATCTTTGTAAGTACTATCCCAGCATTTGCCTGGTACGACTGACAAAAAAATCTAAAAAAACTGGAGAAACCTCAGTCAGGATGGTCGGCCGCTGGTATCGATCCCAGGACCTCCCGAATGCTAAACCTATGCTCTACCACTGAGCCGCAGCCATTAGGTATTTTGTCACATGTTTCGTGTTATAAATGCACACTGTGTTCCTGAAATAATATGACAAACTTCGGGAGGTGATTATTAAGATAAAAAAAAAAAGTTCCTTTGAATAAATTCAAAATCATGCGTAGTTTCGTAGCTATGTCATATCTCGACAAGTAATGGGCTAAGCCCTAAGCGATGTCGGCCTAGCAAATCGCTGTCGAAGTAATATCCAATAAAGTTATGTTTACGATTGGCGAATGCAACTTAGAGGAGATTTCTTTGCTTGCCCTATTGAACCCGTCATTATGTGTCGAAATATGACGTCATTTGTAACGATGTCATCGAAACTTTGAGCGCCTGTAGCTACGAAACTACGATTGATTTTGAAATTAGGTTTTGATTTGGATTTTCAATGGAACTGTTTTCTTCTCTTGATGGAAATAATTACCTCCAGAATTAAGACCATTAATTCAGGGACATCCCGTATAAAAGATCAATTCGGACATTTAAAAATCAATCTCACTTGTATCACTTTGCTTCTGAGCACTTCAAGTGACATGAGTGTTGTTATAATTAAAATTTCCAGTAGTAATAGACTGTTTTATGCCGATTTGACATTACTTGGGCGCAACTAGAACCATCGGTGCATTAACCAGATTATGATGAAGAAATGGCAGCCTTATTACGCACATATTTTATACTGTTCAAATTGTTCATCATGTTTCTGAAAAAAAAAAACAAAAAAAAAAAAAACAGTCAGATGAGTGACTGCATAGAAAACTGTTGTAAACTAGTTAAATATGTTCCATCTTTAGTGCATTCCATTTTTATCTTAATTTTAATTTTAGCCACGTTTGTAGTAGATTAGTTAAACGGAAATAAAAGGAGGCTAGGATATGTTCGGAAGTTGTCTTCAGACAATGTTGATGAAATTGATATACAGGTCTTAGATATGTCAATCAACTCCCATTCCCATACTTCGATCTTCAGTAACTACGTCAACCGGATGTAATAAAAGTGAATTACCTATTCTTCGAGATGATCACACGTATGTTCTTCGAAGGCAAACATATATCTTCCACCTGCAAAGTGACTAAGTGAGAATGTACAACCGGAGTCGTGCTCACAGGAAATCGATTGATAATATAATCCGATACTAAGATCAATATTCGATCATGTTTTAGAGTTTAATTTCATGAGAGCGTTAACACATGCGTCCACCCAGAGAAGTTTGTTATTGCTATCATCTCGCGCCTAGTTATCTCTCCCAGTCAATGACACAATCAATTTTACCTATAAAAATCCTTCTCCTAATCCTTTGCTCTCGAGTGTTATTTCTAACTTCGAACAGTTCTCTCTGTGATTGCGCAGTGAGTTCCGTGACTCCAAGTCTTGTTTTAAGTGTGACAGTCTATCTCCGTTTTTGACTTTGCCTTCCAGTGCTGATTCGGACTCTAATAATCTGCAATCTCGAAAGTTTAAATTTGACGGAATTCAGACTTAACGGAACTCTTCTGACTTCGGAAAAGTGTAGTATTTCGGCAGTGTATCAGTCCTTAGCCAATGAAGATCAGATGCGAGATTAGGTAACATCGACGAACTTAAGACCGATACAAATTGAGTTCAAGAGACAAGTTGCTTCGGTAGATATTGCAGACTGACTTTGTGTGAAATTGCCACTCTGAAGATTTCAGTGCTCTCAGTTGTATTCCTCGGTTCGACTCTCAATGAACATTTTGGTCATCTGAATTCACCATCCTTTCTACGTAGGTTAGCTTTTTCACTTGTGTTATTTTGGTTTCGGATTCGCTGAGTTATGGAAATTGTGCGCTACTGGAGTTATGACATATTAGTTTTGTTAGGTTAGCCTTGTTGTACATATTGTCAACAGCAAAAGACAGAGTTCGGGTATATCATAGTCACCCCAAAACTTTTTGAATGTTATCCTCTATCCCAAAATAAATCCGTGCATCTTAGTCTGTAAGCAGGTGTGGTTTACCAATGTTATGTACCAACAACTACCTCAGTTACGCCCTGGGGTCTAAACCTGGATCTGTGTGTCCCCAAATTCATGCCGTAAGCAGATCAGCGGATTTTGGAAAGCGGCGCTGATGATACATGTGAATGTGTATCAAATGAACTAACTGAGATTTTTTCATTGTTTATTTTAGCTGAGAAATTAGAATACCTGTAATTGATGACGTCATACGTCTGCGTAATTACAGCTATTCTAATTTCTCACCTAAAATAAACAATGCCAAAATCTCAGTTAGTTCATTTGATACACATTCTCACGTATTATTGGGGTCGCTTTCCAAAATTTCATTATTGCTTGTCATTTGTCCAGTATCTTCAAAAATATGAACGCACACACACGTAGCATAGGTAGGAAGGCCTCTTAAAAAAACTTTCGCAGTCCGCATTTGGAACAACCTATCCGCTGAAAAAGTGAAATGCTTCAGGAAGTGGATAAAAACATATATCTATTGCCAAGAATCGATTAAACACACAAAATCCACCTGGTAGCTCTCATTCGTTTACATATGAGTAACTAAATTTTAGTAATACATAAGTTTTCCAGTATAGTGTGTATACAATCAGTTAATGTAAACGTGTGTGTGTAGGCCTATGCTAATGTGTGTTAGCTGTATGTGTGGGATTGTGATTGTTGATTTACATACCTAGTTTTTTGTGATCTTAATCTGTATTATTCTTATCGATATTATTATTATCAAATATTTGTCATGATCCTGTGTTTTGTGTGCATGTGTATGTGTGACTTACATAAGTATAATTGTACGGTATATGTGTGTTTATATACGTATTTTTAGGTGCAATTATATACATTTTTTTTCTATTTCGGTATTTCCTTTTTATGTGTATATAAAGCACTGTATAACAAGTCTGTATAATTGGCATGGTCAAATGGTAGAGTAGAGTTTTTACAGCTTTAACTTTGCCATGTTAAAGAAGACAGTAAACTAAACTAAAGTATAACACATCTTTAGATTCACATTATTTTAGAGAGTATTCAGTGAAAGTTACATTCGATTCTTGATTGTACGAAGTGCGACCCCCCTATGTATATGAACCCGAAACTTATCCTACCTGAAACGTTGGATTTTCCTGGTGCAGTTCCCTTCAAGTGGTCCGCTTTAGCATTCACACACAACTGCATTCGATGCTGCCACAGCACTGCTGGAAACAGCTGGAAGTCATTTTCTGGAAGGGTTCTTCAGGATGTCTGCCGTTTTTTTCGAGTTCTTTTACCGATGTGAAATGGATTCCAATCTGCACGAATTTGATTTTGAGGAACAATAAACATTTCAAAGCGCTAGATCTGACGAGTAAGGTGAGTGTTGAAGACCATGAATGGTTTTACTGGCCGTATACTGCTTCACCTAGAGGTCTTTATGTCTTGCGTCTTGTCGTGGTGCAAAAGCACAACTCCAACCTCTTTCCCACACTTTTTGACAGAGTCTGGTTAAGATTTGAATGTAACCATTTTTATTCACTGACTGCCCTGTGGGAATCCACTCAATCATCACAAGACCAAGGGTGTCAAGAAAGACGAGCAGCATTGCCTTGGATTTAGAACTGCTCATGCGTGCTTTTTTGGTCGTGGCGATTCTGGGTACTTCCACTGCATTGATTGGCGCATAGTTTCCAGATCATACGTTTTCAACTTTTCATCAGTAGTAATGACTGAATACAGTCTGGATCGTTTTTCAATACGTTGTAAGATGTCTAAACCCAGTTCTTCATTTTGGCATCGGCCATCGTCCGGCAAAACAAAGAAGGCACATGTTCACTCAACGGGATTTCACTGCCCTCTGACCAGAATAAACAAGTTGAAAATTGCACTGGCAGTTGATGATAATATAATTAATAGGAAGAAAAATACCTAATGGAAAATATAAACTGTGATTTTTAAAAGCATAATTTTCTGCATAAAGGTTAATAACTATAATTAATTTTCCGCGTCGTATTTTCGTGTTCTGGGGGCTAACACCCTCGATCCGGCCACCACGAGAAGAAACAGTGTTGAAATGCAACGGTGTATAATAAGGAGGAAATTTAAAACTCTCCTTTGCAGATAGTCCCAAGGATAAATCGGGTACAAACACTTGATCCGGTGACTCGTTTCAGCTCTGGTCAGTGTGAAAACATCCTAAATACTTATGTTGCCTAGCGTCACAGTGTTATTATAGTGGCTTGTATAACATGGCAGGAGTTAGTGCTCTGTTGAAACACAAGAACAAGACCATAACCGGAATTCATATTAATAGTTTTAGATCCCCATCAAGGAACCCTCGAAACCTTTGCTATTTATACTAGAATCTCAGTGCTCACTTGTTTATCTTAGAGTAGGATATATCTTCTTTAATACTGACAGGCAGTTTGACTGTCTTCTTCCTCTTTTTTCCTTCAATTTCAAGTTGTAGTGTGCAACACCTTCACTGTTAAAAATTCTTCAGTCTAACTGGATAATAATGTAAGGAAATAAAAATGGTATTGTATGAAAAAAAGCGGCTCATTCGTAGCATCGCAAAATACTTTCACCTAACCGGATAGAAGGAAGCCAGTGAGTGAATACAGTGTCAGCGATTACACTTCACTAAACACAGGATTATAGTTAAATATGCGGAAAAAAATAATTATATTTTAATGCGAGAAACAGAATGAGTTTTAAAGAAAATATTTTCATGTTACAACGTAAAATATACAATCAAATTGTCCTGTAAGCAGGATATTTGCATCAGAAAAGCTGAAGAAATTTTATCAAGGTCAATTACTATTACGTTGTGATGAAGTGTTCCTGTAAAACATTTTTATTCTAATTATCCTAATAATTTGGTAAATATCTCTTGAATTATCGATGCACAAACGCACAATATCATTTTTAATCCTGGCGAAAAGACACATGTCCATTTGTTATATATTGTAAGATGAGCTTGCTTTCATGATTTTTTTTAAAAAAAATATGGCCTCTAGTCATCTAAGACATACATCCCTCATCTTCTTCAATTAACAATACCTACAACAATTTACAATATTTCTGAAACTCAGTATATGGTTTGGGTAACCATAAAATCCTATTTGTCATAGTTGAAATTGGGACAGCAATACTATGGTTTGCAAATACAATACAAGCCTTGTTAATCGTGTATTATCATTACGACAATACACATAGCTAGGTGTATTGTCATAATTACAATACTGCTAACAATATTTTATAATAAAATTCCTGTTTCAAGCTAAATTAGCAAGATGTTTTGTTAGCTTACAACAATGCATTCAATTACCAATTCGGGAACTATGTTTGACCATACTATATAGCTACGACAATTATATATATATATTGTTAGAAATTAAACTAGGGTACCATCCAGTATTGTTGTGGTAACCATACATATAGTTATAACGACAATTCAACATACTGCTACTTGGCCGAGCGGTCTGCGGCGGTAGGCCATCGACTCGAAGGTCCCGGGTTCGAGTCCCGGCAGGGGCATGGGTGTGGATTTTAACACTTAACAGTTAAAGGCGAATCGTGATGGGCCGAAGTCCAAAGTTACTAGGCTGGCCTACATAAAAATAAAGTTTACTAAACATACTGCTACTAAACAATTCATTATTGACTGAATATAACTGGCATAGACACATTCAAATTGAGTGTTGCCAAGTGTACATTTAATTGACATACATGCCAGCATGATCACATCCTTGATTAAATAAGACTTGGGATCTGTTTCACGAAGGTAATTTGCAACGTTTCAATCTTCCGTTTATATTTAAAGGGGACTGCCTTAAGACAGCTAACCTCCTGCTACAAACAACAACTGTTCTCATTTAGTCACTTTTTTTTTTTTACCATTTTGCGCAAGGAGTACGATTATACAAGACTTTGGACACAAAAAGGTAGGCAACCAAATTGTAAACATAAAGATTCTGGGAAGAGGCTAGCGCTTCTGAGACAGTATTTCGGTACTTCGTATCGCAGTTCATTAGATTTCTTCTAACGTTTTACCTTAAGTAACAGCTTGAGTCTTATAATCTAATATGCCGGGGACCGACTGTACTTGTGTAATGGCCGAATACTTCACCTACTTCCAGGCCGCGAACCCTGTTATTCCTCGATATCATATATGCGCAACTGCAGGGATCACACTTCTTAGCTTCCATCGCGTGAGAGGTACGCTACGATACCTCCTCCAATATTCACCAGTGCAAGGCCGATGAAACCCCCATTAAACCTGTGGGAGAGAGCGCAGTCCATCCGTCAAGTGTTATACCTGTGTAGGAGGTTGCTGGCAATGCGACCTCATTCAAACTCTTGGAAGGATGAAGCTTCCTCCACCAAATACTTTTCACTGAAACATTCAAACTTCAGTATATAAAAAACAAGGTTCTTTATTGGGGCATCTATTTACATATGCAACCAGTTCTTAGTTCTTTATGTGGTAATTTCCTCCACCAACTTGCTGGTATTGGTTCTGGTGTGACAACCCCTGCTATGCACTACACGATGGAGCAAATAATAAACTGTTACAAGACATACTTTTACATACATATATTTACCATAACACTCATATAGACTATTTCTCTTAATAGCAACACTTCACACACATATTTTGGTTTAACAGTCCTTTAAATAACTTTCAGTTCTAATAATCATCACATGGAGTAGTCTCACTATTAACAAATGACTGGTTAGCAGCGCCATCTCCCGGTCCTCATCCTACTAAAACTGCTACATCAGCTGGGCTGGTTAGAATACTTCTCTGCATCGGTGCTAACGTGAAGAAAAACACTTCACATTTGATGTTCATATAGCTTACGAGACGCAAGCGAAAATATTCTCCGTTATATATGGTTCCGGAACGGGCTCCACCCATGGACCGTTAGCTGTCTAGAATTCCACTATCCTCCGTTGTGTTTCCTCTTAAACCTAATGGGGCATTGTTCATTGCTTTACCAATCCACTCTTGGTATGTCTCTACACTAGGTTTCAACACATTACACTGCGATTCTCAATATGGGACACACACTCTCCCATCAGTGAGATCTAATACTTCTACTAACCCATGGTTATGCTTTTCTATACACAAATACGATCCCTTAGTTATATCGTCCATCTTAATTTGACCCTGAACTATTCCGATAAGATACTGGGTTTTCCGGTGTATCAGTTCGCCAGGCTGAATGTGCCGCTTTCTGCTTTCCATTGGCTTTTCTTCCGCCTTCTTACTACAGTGTTGATTAACTACTTCGACGTTATTTTGAGTACATGAAGGTTCGTTTACATCCCTTGGTCTGGCTTTCAAAGGTACTGTAGTTTGCACCTCTCGATCTGCAACTGTTACGGTTCCGTTTCTGTACTTAATATTGACATCATACTTCTCAAGGAAATCTCGTCCCAATAGTACATCATTTTTCAGCCCGTCAAATACGTATACTCTGAAACCAATGTCCACTTCACCTATTTGGATCTGTAAATACACTTCAGCATGGACACTCTTCCTCCTCTTGCCCGTGTAATTCACAAGCGTTACGTGTTGGACAGGCTTTATCACCGCATGAGACACCAAACTCGTCACCTTTCTCCAAAATGAACTGGAACATAGAGTTTTCTACTCCACTATCAAGGAGGGCTAACGTTTTGACATTCACGACTTCTATTTCCACCAGACCAGTTCCTTTACCATTATTTTCGTCTCCGTCTGCTACTTCATCCTCATCATGATCACAAATCTAAGTTCCGGTATGCGATACGGTAAGTATAACTAGATGAATCCATGTTCTTGCTGTAACTTCTAATCCTATGGTCCTCCTCGATCAAATGATCATTTGTACACGCTTCCGATCTTGGGTCTTTGGCTGTTGTGCCCGATCCTCTGACCCTCAACGTGGGTGCTAATTTCCGTTTTTTTTTGTTCCTCATCCGAACCTCGTGGGTTTGAACCCCCTTCACTACATGAAGCTTTGTCGTTCTCGTGCGTTCCTGTGTGGAGCCAGATTCGCCTTGTTCTCCGGTTACCTCTCCGGTACTGACCCCGTCGTCCAGATCCAGATCCTCTTTCAAAAGGCTGAATCGAGTGTCTCACTTTTCTATCGTGCTCCTCATTGGGGAATGATCTACCAGATCTCTATCCGGTGGGATTAGATCTCGATTAAGGGCACTGATCTTTTGTCGTCGAATACGTCCCTCTTCTTATCGTCGTATTTTCCATGTGTCGTGGACCAATTCTAATCGTCTAACTGTTTCTAGCATCTCAGTCAAGTTTAAGTTTCTGGTCGACGATAATTGCTGTTGATACATCACTGATAATAATGATAGCTTGATATCGCTCATACCGGGGTCCAGGTCGGTTATCTGACAGTGCCGCGGCCTGGCGAACTTTTACACACTTTCGTCCGCCTTCGGATTGACGTCTTGAATCTGGTTAACTTTACGCCGGTGATGTCCTCTGAATGGTAATGTTGCAGGAATATATCTCGGAAATCCCTATAGTTTGCACATCGTTCTTGGTTTGACCGGTACCATGAAGCGATAGGCTCATTTAATAGAAACGGTATTATCTCCAGGTACTGACTTTCGACGGTTCCAATCAGCATCACCTCGCTCTCAAATTGCTTGAGAAATGACCTTGCTGACATTTCTCCTCGTTCTGGGGGATAATGAGTCAGTGATCGTATCTCTGATAACTTCACCTTGCTTCCATTTATACTTCCACGAAGCACATGGCTCCGCTCAATCCGGCGTGACACACTTTCGAGGCCACTATGGATTCGGGTTTGCATTCTCCACTTACGCATTCTACGATTTCTCCCCACATTTTCCCGCGTGTCTGTGTGACTGCTTTCGTTACTTGACAAGCTCTGATCATGAATTCTCAGAACTCCGCGACTGGATTCATAACTGTCTAGGGGTACCCTCGCTGATCATCTGGTACTAATCTCAACTCGTTGTTCCGCTCACAGCTACAATTGCTTCCTT
>JAGDQP010067456.1:0-11147 GCA_022664845.1 Lepisma saccharinum
CATCGTAAGACCTATTATACGAAGACCTTCGATTGTTTTTCGTTCCTCCTGGAAAACATACTCCAGTGAACTTGGGATGTTTTTCGATTCAGGTCTTCAATTATTCTGTCTGTTCTGTTTGGAGGAAAGGTTGAGGTAGTCCCAACCTTCTTTCTTCTTAGTTTCATCACGTATTATGAAGATTTATTTCTGGTCCTATCTTGTGTCCAGAGATGTGGGCAGTCGCTCCATAGCACCAGTGACTCAAAATAGTCATGTGACAATCCAGGGTAACAAATCATGAGTTCCCAAAACAGTCACTGGCGATTCTCCCGATATTGGAAATATTCGCCTATGACTAAAGTCTTGAACCTCAATGTCCTTAAATATAAGTCTTGAACAACCACTTCCCAATGAGTAAATATTGTGTAAAATGTGACCACCGAAAGAGATCTCTTATTATCCAAGGTGCTCTATCTATGAGGGAGGAGCTGCTGTACCACGTATGATGTCTCCCACGAAAGAGACCGTGCTCACTGGAAACTTCTTCTACCTTCAGCGTAAGAGAGGTTTCCGCACTGTACAGGTCGTCTCCGACTAAAGAGATGAAATTTGGCCAGGAACTTCTAACATCGAGGGACATCCATGGGAGTTATATGAGTTATCTCCAAGAAAAAAGATTTATTCCCGTAACAACGTCTACAGTCCTGTAAAACAAAAGGGTCATTAAAGAAAACTACCTATTATAGGTTAAACCAAATATGTATTTTAGTTAGTTCTAATTTCATTTTTGTTACATAAAGCCATAGTGGACCTGTGACTATTGCTCATTTAAAGTGTTACGAAAGTTGAGTTACGTGACCAGGGATTGTCAAGGAGGTTTTATATGATTATTTCTTTATTTAATATAATTCATACAATCTTGAGAGATTACGACTTTTTCTCGTAATCATAAATTTATGGTAGTGATATTAATGGAAATGAGAGATGATAAGATGAAAGGGTTAAAGATGGAGTGCTCGCTCGTCACATCCATAACATAGAACGTTAGTGAAAACAGGTGCATTTTAACTTCTGTTCCAGGGAATGCTCAAGGCACTGATGGTATTCCAGGTGATCCCACTTGGTATTTATTGCAGTAGAGAGCATTTTATGATATGATATAAGCTTGTTGATGTGCGGTGGTGAGAGATGTCAAATCAAGTAAATCAGGATGATTGTGTCAAAGAGTGGTGTTGTATATGCTGAGAATGAGTGAGAGTTGTGCGGAGAGTAGAGATGGGCGTTCGTGATCATATATGATATCATGATGGTTAGTGCATAAAAATTGATGGTTCTTGGATTCATATCTGCTTGTGAAGTAGGGTTTGCCTAGAGCTTCAATGTAGAAAAGTATAATTAGGATGTCAACTCTCGCATGTAGGTCTGTTGTAGGACTTAGTGACTTGATAAGGTAAGTTATTTTGAAGGTGTGGTTTTCTAGGATTTTTAGTTTCTCATAGGAGTCTGGAGTTAAATACTAAGCCGTATGGCCATATGATAGGACTGGTATGATTAATACCTTATATGTAATAAGAATTGTTGTCGGTGTTAGTCCTCATGTGGTGCCAGTGAACTGTTTATATAAGTTTAGACGATTATAAGCTTTTACAGTAGGTTTCCCAAGTGTAGTTTCCAAGTGAGATGATAGTCAAAGTTAATTCCTAATTATTTAACTATACATGTGGGCATGGTGCATGTCTGGTGAACAGCAAGGTTCAGTCTAGAGGGATTACGTTGTATGCGTGATCACTGCTTAGGTGGTAAGAAAATTATAGCTTGGGTTTTTGCAGCATTGATGGTGAGTATTCATTTAGAGCGCCAGGCAGTGAATGAGTCAATTTCTGCTTGTATTTTTTATTGGTTTGTTGTATTGTGCAAGCTATAGCGAGAAAGGCTGCATACTGATATAATTCGATATGTCTTCTGGTAGTGTTGGTAAGTTTTAAGAGTATAATAGGTAAAACAATGGGAAGAGCAATGAGCCTTATGGTACTCCTGTGTGTAGGAAGATGAGACACTAGCTGTTGTTATTGATGCTAATATTGGTGAGTAGATTTGAGAGGAAGTTATCAATGTATCTGACGTAAGCTTCAGGTAAATATAATTGTAGTAATTTCCAGAGGAGTCCATAATGCAGTACTTTATCAAACGCTTTTTCTAGATCGAACAAGACAAGGAATGAAAGCTCAGAGATGTTGAAATGATTTGTGATATAGTTTGAGAGGCGAATGAGATTGTCCTGGATACTGTATCCGGGTCGGAATCTTGCTTGGTGTGTTTGTAGAAGATTTCTATATTGAAGGTGTAGGTGAGGGAGTCTGACTATGATGCGTTCAAGGAATATACTTGGTATAGGAGTGGGCTGGATAAGTGGGTATGGGAAAACGGATGTCGGAGGTTTGTCGGATTTCAAAAACAGTAGTGTCCTTGAAGTTTTCCATTGCGTTGGTAAGAATCTGGTGAATTGAAAGAAGATGAAGATAGCTGCAGTCAGTAATAGGAGTCAGTAATAGATCCTTCCTTGATATGCCTATATGTAATATCGTCCAGTCTAGTGACGGTAATCTTTTTTCTGACGGTGGTGGTGACAATTTCGTTGAATGTAATCGGTGGTGTGAAGTATTTGTTCTCCTCGATTTGATGATCTGGACGCGGCTGTAAAGCTAGTAACGTTATGTGCAGTTTGTTCACTGGATGGATTCTTGGTATATAAGGCCATATCGGTGTGAAAATTTCTTCTAGATGAAGTGCGAAGGCGTTTGAATTCTTCTGATCCAAATGTAATTGTTGGTCATGCTCTAGTAATGTGTATGTTGTTTTATTTCTTTTGTCAGTCAGAGCATTGAAACGCATCTAAAATTTTGTCGGATGTATTCTATCTTGTAGACGATTACAAGTTTGTAACTTGTGCGTTGCAATTAGGTGGCAACTTCGTACTACAAACGCAAACTTAACTATGTCACTTTCTTGGTACGCCATTGGCCTTAGTACGCCATGCTCTTCCTGGATGTATACACAACTATGTCGTTCTTTGTGTTGTAGAAGGATTTTTAATTGTAATACAACACTATGTCGCAGAAATTGTGAAAGAGTGTGCTCAAATCCACGAAATCTATGAACTGACCTAGATTTTGCGGAAAGTAACGTAGTGTAGTATATCTTCGAAGCACAGAAAAATATCGTTTGAGATAGATTTCTAGAGAATCTTTGTTTAGGTTCCTGCCAGCACTCATGAAGTGTTACATAAGAAATTCCGCCAATTGTTTGAGTTTCAAAACTGAGAATATTTTGATTTGCCGTAATCTTCTATTTAAGAGTTTGAAATTTCTTACTTAATAATAGCACACAATGCACTTTGGAACTTACACATAGAAAGTAAAGATAATTGGATGATATTTTCAAAATAAGTCGTTTCAAACTCTGTCATTTTAGGGTTTCGGAATTTAAAAATCTCGAGGTTAATATCAATCCGCTGGAAGCTGGGACCCACGTAGAACCGTGTTGGGAACAGGCTATCGGAAGGAATTCGGTCGAAAATAGTATGATTTCTCTCAAATTTAAGCTGACTAGATCTTGAAACTCGAAATTGAAATATTTTACTGCAGAATCTAACTTACCGGTCTCCAATTCGAACATATTTAATTTCATGCAAATCGGGCTCTTAATGGTTATTGTCGTTTTGGTGTGCTTCCATCTTGGATTTCCAAGTTCAAAATTTTTGACGGACAAGTTAAAATTTTTAAACATCCTTTTTATGATAGTTTGTCGAAATCTGGTCTCTAAAATCGCTGTTTATGTAAATCACCCTTATGTTTGGATCTACAGGTTTGTTTTTATTTGTAAATAGATTTTGGTATGGTAATTGTGCGTGTGAACTTTGGTTCTTCTGGATTGCTGTCGATTGGATATACTTCTCCCAGAACAAAGCATTTCCGTCACGTACTTTATTAACAAGAAAAACTCCAAAATGTTGATATGACACTTAAAGCATCTTATTGAAACTCCTTATTTATTGGCAAGCAGCTAACAGGGAATACCTCAAGAACTCTTATTCAGACAAACGAGGTATCGCAATACAATGACTATCGCCATGGACCACATAAAACATTAGGTGTTCAAACACTAACATAAGTGTGCTTTACCTGAGTACCTACTATACTTCCCCGATTCTGGTCTATCAGTCCTCACACAAATTTTATAAATTTTATTTTCATTGTGCCAATTTGTAACTATACAGTAACTTCAACCCGTCTCGATACGAATGCAATGCTTTTAAAATTACCAAACACATATGCGCCCCGAGGGATACGAACTTTTACAACATCGAAATCTACGGCTACTTGAGAAAAACACCTTCTACTGATTACATGTTGATCAACTTTTGTACAAGAGCTCTCTAACACCTCATACCCGAACTAAGACAAAGAATTTCATCGAAAAATGTAATCTACAACATCAACTTTAGGATGCTTGAACGTAATGTAATGGTACGTTAGTACAAAACCAATTTCCAGCCCTTATTTTCCGAATCCTCAAATAAAATCCATTTGTTATATCACATTTCTCACTGATACACACAATTTTTATCAATAAATCTATCGACGACATAACCAGCGAAGTGGTCGAAGGAAAGATAACGGGTAAGTTAACTTTATGTTAACGCTGATTTTACTTTTTATATTTTGACAAACGTTTGGACTAAAGTTATTATTTCGTCCTGGAATACCACAAAATCGTTTTCAAACTTTTCTCTATCTGAAGCGTTGTCAGGCACTTTCCTTTTATATTGTTTAAGTTACGTGTTTCCATCCACCATTGAATGCTGGTTACAAAATTCGAACGCTCTTCCCTAGTGTTATTGCTCTAGTGTTATTTTTTCATTTACCTACTAGTCCATTAAAATTGCCAATCACTAAAATACATACGCTCTGAATGCCCTTTTTTTTATGTTTTAATACCGGTAGATTTTGTCAACAATGAGAAAACATAAGGACACAAATCGGAATGCAATGTACTAAACTTCGAGGGATAGCTATAAAAGATTGAAAAAGCTATCGCAAAAGCATTCAAGGAAAACTTTCAGGTGGCACACCGTGTGTCAAAATATAACCTTAATACACTTGCACAACACAATGATTCAGAACTTTTAGATTATTATCCCTTGAACACGTTGAGGTGCAAGGCATAGGAAAAAAACATAGAAAAACTGAAAACACGGGCATCTTAAGGACCCGACAAAGTGCCACTTTGTATTATCAAGAGTTGCTCTGAGATACTGAAATATCCACTACAACTAATTTTTAATAAGTCACTAGGTACCTCTGAATTCCTTACTAAATGGAAACTTGCTGATATCTGTTACATTCCTAAATCAACCAATCAAAGTTTTCGAAATTATCATATAGGAACAAATATATTCACATGTTCGCTTAGTAATTTCGCCTTTCCAACATGACTTCTTACCAAATAAATCGACTGTAACTAACATTGCTTAATTTTGATATCTTTTGGCAATAAAAGTAGAGTAGACGAAATTTACACAGATTTAAAGTCTTCGATGCTACTAATTATGACATCCTTTTCAATATGCTTATGTTTTTCAACTTCTCATCGAACCTTTGTCAGTGGATAGTGTCTTATTTGTACCACCGTAAACACCGTGTACTTTATAAACATATTATAAGCAATGAATCTGTCGTAAATTCTGGGGTGGCGAAGAAATCGATGCTTGGATTTTTTATTTGATTTTTTTTATTTGCAAATGACTTGCATGGTGAAATACCATCTTCCAACAAGCCATTGTTCGCAGATTATTTAAAAATGTATTGTAGACTTTCCACCGAATTTGACGTTTTCTCCTTACAAAACAATATCAAATCAGTCTCCAACTGATATAAAACAAATGTGTTGTTATTAGCATTTCAAAATGTAGTGTAATATCTTGTACGAGAAAAGGGAACTTTTTGAAGTTCGAATACAGTATTATTAATCACGACTGGTCCGAGTAGAGTATATTAACGATCTTGGTGTGAGCATAAAGTTTAACCTCTCGTCGGCCTGAGCCTTAGATGCCTAAAGGTCAAAAATAAAATTTAAATTCGAACCTTTATATATATATTACTAGTGAAGCTTTCAGGAACCTCGTCTGTGTAATGAGATAAAGAATCGATTTTCTCAAATATTGATGTTTTAAATTTTTTATATAATCGAATGTTCTTTTGAAGTTAGAATATACAGTTGTAGTATGGTATCCTAATACAAAACACTCAGCTAATTGAGAATATACAAAATAAATTTGTTCGCTTTTAACATACAAAGAAACAGGAATGTATTCTAAGTTTGAAAAGTACTTGGACATAATAAACAAAAAACACATTCCAACCTGTGGAAAATAGAACAGTTAATTTTCTCTTTTCACTTCTACACAAACTAGTACATAGTAAATTTCACTCAGAAAATTATTATTTGAAGTAAGGCTACACGCACCGCCAAGAACTACTCTACCTCGTAATGCAGTCTTTCAGCTCTCACCACATACGGCCAATGTATTAGGTATGTCGCCTATTAGGAGAATGTGTTCATTGTGTAACTGTATTCTTAAAACATGTTCCTAGTTAGACATTTTTAATGTAACTCGAGTGAATTTCATTGTTATATTAAGTAATTAATTGTTTTTATAGAATATGTCAACATATAATATGTTGTAGAATATTTCTTATAAATGTATTACGAACACCTGAACTAGAAACCTAATCTGTTGTGTTGAATAAATAAATATACATAAACATTTATTGGATTAAAAAGTTTCGTGGGGTTTTAAACTGATACGCAGTTTAGGCGGATGATGTAGATGTAATACGGGACGATATAGATGCACTACAAACAACACCGACGTCTTAGTAGAATCGTGCGATGAGATAGGTTTACAGGTAAACATAGATAAAACAAAATACATGATAACAAGCCGAAACACAGGGAATAACGGAAATAAGCACATAAGAATTAGGAATGAGGTCATAGAGAAAGTAAACAAATTTAAATATTTGGGAGCATACGTAACAAGCAAAAATGAAGTCACAGAAGAAATAAAAAATCGCTTAGTATCGGGCAACGCATGTTTCTATTCAGTCCAAAAACTTCTAACATTGCGATTAATATCAACGAAATTGAAATATACAGAACGGTTATTCTGCCAGTCTAATACTTTGCGGTTGTGTACGACTCTAGTAAATGATAAATTATATATGTTTGAAAATAAGGTTTTGAGACATATATACGGGCCAAAACGGGAAGAGGTGACTGGAGAATGGAAGACACTGCATAAGAAAGAACTTAACGGATCTCTTAGTCGTCAGTCACTCTATACTCTCTTGTCACCGTCACTGTAGATGTATTTATCACTACCAATTTTGAATTTCGTAATATAAAACTACTGTATATAAAACACTGTGACACTATAGAACACTTCTGTATAAATGTTCTTGAGATGAGGTCTGAAAAATCTTTGGAATTTTGTAAAATTAACGCTGGAGATTTCAGCGGCTTTCTTCTATTAAGCCGCCATGTTGTCACCCTGTCCGGAATGGACCCATCTGACCACATTTCATGTCATCAGCATTATTTGAAAATAGACTACTATCGAAAATTAGTTTGACAATGGGCGTATTCAACGGACTAAGGTAGTAGCACTAAGCGCTGAGAGAACAATTTAATCGTATTGGTTGCTACCTATAGGCAAACCAAAAAGATTCTGGTGCTCTCTCAGTGTTTAGTGCTTCTTTAGTCCGTTGAATGCGCCCAATGTCATCTTCAAAATTAGCGCTCAGAGAAACATAACAAAAAAGAAAGTATTATTAAATAAATTATTTTATAGTTGCCACTTCAGAAGAATATTTAAAACCATTTTCAACCTGATTCCACCACAGGCTTTTCCCCAGGATTTTTCGTTTAGGGGAGTATTGAAATTATCAAGGGGGTGTAAACAAAGTTTATATAAACTTCTCTCTATATAGTTAGGAAGTTCATTACAAACAATTTCTATCAGGCAGGAACCTAACAAGATTACAGGATTACCTTGTATCAAGATAACCTTGGATTAACAATCTTTTTATGCTTTGACGGAAAATATCGATGTACGTATCATAAAACTATTAATTTTCATAACAATAATACGCATTTATATGGATCACTAAAACAATAGTTGCATACAGCAGCCGTGTTAGTTATCTTTTAGAGAGAATTAGCACTAAAACCTACTACACGAATTTACTTTCAAGAAATATGTATGAACAAAATTAACCGATAAAACATATGAAGGGTACATTGAAGGAAGGGGCTCATTGCAGTTTCCACAAAAAATAAGATCTTAACACCATCTTTTGCCCATCGGTTGTACTTTCAGATGAACTTGCAATTTGGAGAGGGAATGTAGTTTTTACAGAGTAAATGCATAAAGGGAATAAATGTTAACAAGAACCTGCATTCAAACATGAATGATTAAACCGTTTCTCCTGAAACTTCGTAAAATGTCGATGAGCCCCTTATTTCCTGTACCCTTCATATTCCTATTACATTTTACATAATATATAAATGACTAGTATACGTAAATTACTATATAAATGAATAATACATAAAATTACTTTTTACATATTACTACATTCGATTCCTAGAGAAAAGAAACGACTGAGACGACGTCCAAATGCAAGATGGTAGATGAAATTAAGCGTTTTTCAGGCGCTACATGGATAAAGATAGCATCAGACCGAGATATGTGGAAAACGGGGAGGCTTTCATCCGGCAGTGAATAGAAAATGGCTGAATATGATGATGATGATATAAATGACCAAGTTGTTTTTAAATATAGAACTACGACTATCCGCAACAGGCTGTTCACTGACTAATAATCACTGCCATCTTCAATTGTATTTATCACCGAGACTACATAATAGCCTAATGCAAAAAGCCTTTGCTGAAGAGAACAGCTGGTCGAAATAGTTGTTACCTACTATTCTAGAGCAGCGAACTGAAGGTTGCAGTTATCTTGAAAGATTCTGAGAAAATGGGTGATTCTTCATGCCGTTGGGTATTACTGCAAACTGTGGTTTTAAATACGATAGCTTAGGTCCACTTCGATCAGAGAAAGCTATGCCAATCAGAAGAAAAAGACATGTCAATAACGCCATGATTCGTCAGATATTGCTCCCAATGGCACCTCAGTCGATAGAGTGAAGACTGAAAAAGAATCTCGCAAATCATAATTGTATTAACATGTTTATGACCTCTGGAACCTGTTTCAGGAAAGTACTTGTCAATTCCAGAGGGCTGTCTGAAGACCGCTAACCTCCCGCCACAATCATTGTATACTGTCGTTTTGTTGCCTAGTTTTGGGTGTCAAAGTTTACTAACAATCAAATATATTCTAATATAATCACACCCTTTGCACAAAATGATAGAATATTGACTGAAGGAGATCAAGGGTTCGTGGCGGGTGGTTAGCGGCCTTGAGACAGTCACCCGGAAATCCAAACTGACTAGTGAAAGCTTGACAAGTACTTTTGTGAAACACGCCACTGATCGATATAGTCCCTTAATCAAATAGATACGAGCTACCCTACTTGTACTTCTAAGTACAAAACTAAAAATTTCCTATAAAAATATCTTGTAAAATATGTACTTCGTAGTACAATTTGGACACACCTAAGCTGAAATACCCTCACACCTGCCGGAGCTGAACGAAATCTTGGACGTCTTGGACTAAATATGGAGGTTGGACAAGAAAACGGTGAAGAGAGAGGAGAAATTGAGAGGTCTATTTCATCCGGAAACCCCTACATATTAGAGAGAGCAGGGTTGAAGCTGCAGGGTTGAAGCTGGTCCCACTAGGCTAAACTATAGGTTGATAGGTAACCAGGAATAAAGCTTCAGGACACTGCGAAAGCTGCTATCCAAATGGAACCTTGTCCAGCACTACGAGTTAGAGATCAGAAGGATACAAGATAGCAGACCGTAATAAGACTCCAAAAGCCTGACTTGAGTTTAATTCAATTACCAAAGAAACATCCAATTATGAAGAAAATATCCCATCTATTCTGCGGAGAGCGGAATTAAGTATCAAGGAGGAGACTACTATCCATTTTTGACAGTTAGTGCGGAAGTTGGAAAAAAACTGAAAATTTAATTTGGAAAGGGAAAAAGCCTACTTGGGTTCGGAGGTCACCAAGAAATAGTCCAATGTGCTGGACTTCCTGAAGAGAAATGTACAAGCAACCAAAAAGACTCCAAAAAATAAGAGTTCTACTCTCAAAATTCAGAGAACACTCGATAGGGACAAGGCAACTCCGCCAAACAGACATCCCAGGAGAGAATCCATAGAAGACTTGTTGAAATTAACACATAAAAATTGACAGCCGCCGTTACTGGGACTCGAACCCGAATCTCCCAGTTGCGGGCTATGTATGATACCAATTATACCACGGCACGGCCAATTCTTTGTGTATATGTAGAGTTTGAGTCCCGGTTGCGGCGGCTTTCAATTTTTCTGTGTTAACTTCAACATTTACCAACACAAGGTTTATTGTGAAAAAGGTAATAACACATAGAAGACATGTTTGAAAAAATAAAACTGCAACATAAAATCACCGTTCTTTTCAGGACCAATTAAACATTCTGATAAGTAATAACTGTCTTTCACAAAGACAAACTCTTAAAATAAATTAGAAATCTAATCTAACCAATAACTTGCACAAGCTGCAAGGAAAAAGGGAAGATAAAAATAGGGAGACGCACAACCAAGAAAATAAAAATTAATAAATATCTTATTTATAACCTGAGAAAGAAGAATTTAACTAAATATGATGTAGGAATCTTAGACGACGAACTTTTTGTTCTGCCCCACGCCTAAACCAAATACTTTAATGCACATACAACTGAAAATTTTCAGGTATATCCTGGGTAAGAATTACCAGAATACAAAAACAAATTTACATAAATACAAAATGGTCCTGGCAAAATCAAAGGAAAAGGATTTGAGACCAGACATATCATCTGTTCTATACGAGAGCATATTGGTCTTCTATAGGAGATGTTAATAATTCTTAAAATCAGAACAAAACTAAACCTGAACCCGA
>JAGDQP010067459.1:1092-11147 GCA_022664845.1 Lepisma saccharinum
TGCAGCGAACAACTGTTGAGCACGCCAGTGTGCGGATGCAACATGTCGTCGATGTTTCTGGTGGACATATGGAGAAGTATGTTATGTAAATTGTTCACTGTAACCGCAAATGTTAAGAAAGTTCTTCGCATTGCACCTTTTCTTACCATTCACTAGCAATCAAGCGTCACCTTTTGTTACCCTCACATTAATCCTTAAGTTGTTCCCTTTGCACCATTTGTTACCATCAGCTGCCCTTCATCTTGTTTGTATTACATTTATCTCACATGTTTGACCTCTTCGCCCTAGATAATCGTCTTATCCATACATTCAGTACCATTTCCACATGCTTCTTACCTGTACAGCGCCACATTTTCCCCTAGTGGCGGAAATTGGAACTAATATTTTCCCACCGTAACTCGCTTCCGCATGGTCTCATTAGCATATTTACCGAATGACAATGTAATACATTGATTACAGCCCGTGCTGGACCGCCGTGAATAGCGGCACTTTAATTGTAACAACCGTGTATCTTTGCATGTGGTTTATAAAAACATAAATTACCGGAATAAAAACTAGCTACTTACTTCAACTTATTACATTTACTGTTCATTTGTCCTTTCTTGCTCGTTCCCTCGTATGTGCGTCATATCTCGATCATATGTAAGCAAAAGTATATGTTTGGACTCCACAGCATTTTCTACTCTTTCCATCAGTTTCCGCTCGTCACCGAAATAATAAATAATTCGAAAATTATTAACAGTCATTACTTCCACAACTGATTTTCTACTTTTCTGCTATCAAATTTACTGTTTGTTTAGACTTGGTCTCCGTTGTTGCTATGGTAACCAACCAGATGTGGCGTCAACAATTTAGTTCTGCATTTCAGTAACGTAAATTCGTTGTCAGCTATTGGCCGCGTGCCGTGAATGCGTAGTGGCACTCCCACAGTGTTTAACTATTAAAAAGTGGCTTCTTAACGAGCACCCAGATAGAAGGAACGTGTAAAGCAAGGCGTGAGTAGTTGTTGTCCGGTAATATTGTAATTTCCCGCCGTCATACAAACCGTGGAAATGTTTATTCTGCTACGCTAGAAAAGCAGCGATGTGTAATTAAAAACAAACGCGACGGAGAGTACTTCACGAGCTGCTGCAGCATGACAATGCCAGGCAGCAAACGAGCAAAACATTTGCGTCGCTCACAATACTGCCCTATCACGTCATTCGCCGAATTGTGTTCCTTCGAACGATGTATGCTCTGTTCGATAAGATGAAACACGCAGTTTGAGGTTGGCCATTTTCGTCCAACCAAGAACTTTAGAACTCTCTAAACAAAATTGTGCAACAGTACGCCTCAAGAATATGTTACTGTAGGCACCCGCGCTGCATCCAGTTAGGGGGGAACTACTTGTAATTTTCATGTAATTACGTTGGCAATATATTACATTGGAGTGCAGTTGCAGTGTTTATCCAAATCGATCACAATATTCTATTTCGTTGATTTTAATTGCGTAGAATTTACGTTACAAACGTAAATTTACGGCAGTCATTTTAACTAAGTTTGAAAAAGCGTTATTTTAAATTTCTTACAACTACATGTACGTACATGTTGCCAATATGGTTTCTGGTTTACCTAAGAAAAGAAATCCTTGCACATTTTTAGGGTGATCAAATTAATTTAGGAAGTCTATATTTAGAATGATATATAGATCTTAGTTACTTTTTGTACCATTTTACATTTTGGAAGATGGAACTGCTTGACACAATTACGTAAGACGTTTCTATGTTTCACTTATACCTTTCCTTGATAAACTCTACATTTTAGAAAAAGTAGCATAATACGGACTAAAACGTAAAATGTATTAATAACTTTTAAGGTAATATTTACTCCACGTGGCCAAAGTAGACAAGATTACTCTCATTTGTGCTGTAAACAATTAAGTTAGAAATAAAAGTCTTGTCTGCAAAATATCCGGAAAATAAAACTATAGATACATGGTGTCTTTTCATTACCAATCACCATCGAAATAGGACCTTCAGCTTCCACACACTTAACCAAATGATCCTGTCATTGCTGGAATCATGCCTGGGAACTGCTGTCAACACTGCCATCTCGTTGTGCATGACGTCATCTCTGATGTCAAGGGTACATTTGAGTATGTATTTGACTTTACCGAAAAGGCAGAAGTCATATAGAGCCATGTCCGGGGAATATGAAGCTTGTCGAATGAGAGAATGATTGGATCAACTGCGACGAATGGAGCGGGGCATTATCCTGATGCAGGCGTCAATTTTGTGAAACTAACAGGTCTGATCTGTTGTGACGAATTACATCACTTAGGCAAAGGGTAACGTTAAGATAATACCCCTTAGTAGCTGTTCGCCCCTTTGGTATATATTTGTGTTGCACAGTGCCACGGAAGTCGAAGAAAACAATCAGCATCTCTTTTATTTTGTCGCTGACCTGCAACCACACTTGAACCATTTATACAATTCTTTTACTTGTGTACTCCCCATGGAATCGTTACCAGAAGTTTGCTGAATTTTTATTGTTTTTGTTTAACTATCTCTAAGTTTCTGGAAAACATTGATACAGTATCGTTGACTCAGAATGTGCTGTCATTTTGGCCCGAAAGAAGCTGCGACGAAAACCTCACGCCACTACACATTGGCTGTCTAACGGATGCTAAATAAGCGAGGATCATGCCATCCAACAGGAATGAAGGATACCCAAACTACTGTGTGCAGTGTTGCAATCCAACATTGATTACTTTCTTCACAAGAAAGGTCGGATACTTTTCAGATATAAGCTGTACGATTTTAAATGTTCATTCTATTCATAAAGTATTTAAAATGTTGATGTTTAAATACACAAAGAGAACATTTGTGCTTTTATCTGAGACTGCTATTTATTCTTATAAATCGTTAGAAATTGAAATTGCAAAACAGTAGCTTTGAACTTGAATTGAATATACACATAATTCTGTCCTCTACATATTTGACAAATAAATCGTTTGAAATAAAAATTACTGTCACCTTTGTGGTAGCCAGTGGAAAAACAGCCCATTTGTCGGTGTTTTGTAAAAACCCAAGAAGTTTATGACAAGTGTGGTGTCTGTAGTAAAGGTGAACGTACCTGTAGGTTTGATCTGAAACGTTCGTGTACTGCAAATGAAGTATGGACATGTTTTCAATGATTAGCAATCCGGTTCTATAAGAATAGCACTTTTGAGTGAAAATATTAAGTTGTTAGAAATCATGGAGCTATGCTTCGATAGACCATTAATGAACCTGGTATGGTGCTCGTCTCAAAAACGTACACCAGAGAATCGGACAAATGCATTTTCCGCAAGAAACAAAACATACCTGCTGACTTGGAGCTTAAACAGCATGAGCGTATTTAGGAGAGAAGTCGGACAATTACTTAGAAAGCTATCGTTTAGAATGAAATAACTAGGGACAATGCCCCCCATAAATCCGCCCATGTTAAACAGTTGTACAACAGTCGGTTCTCACTTCCAAGCGGTACCCAGACTTATCTACAAAATCTTCAGTACTACAAAAAAGGTAAGTAGGCCAATTCTATGAACAACTACTGGGCGATGTGCCATCGAGTTGTTCTCTCTGTATTGTTGACGTTCATATGCTGGTTAACTTCGCTAAAGTGCTAACCCAATTTCTCGTTTTGCTCAAAATACTATTGACAGGAGGGTCCATTGAATAATTTGAGAACAAAGCACTAATAGGATGATGAGCATGGTTATACGAATCTAAATAAATACACTAAATCATGTGTAGAAAGTATTTAACTTGAATCATAATTTTACTTTTAAAACGAAGGTTCAACTCCCAGATAAACGTGGATATTAAATACAACAAACTATATTACATATTATATCCCTCTTAGGCTGGCCTTTAGATATCCCTCCGGATCGTTCAATAAGTGAAGTTCGGTTAGATTAGGAACTTTGTATGGTAAGCTAAGCTGTAATAAGTATATGAAACCGTCTTTAATTTGACTTAAGGCTAGGCTAATTTTGATGCAATTATTATGGTATCTGGGGAGCTATCCAAAGTGGATCCTTTACTTAAATGTGTTGTAAGATTAGTTTTTTTGTAAGTTTTACATACTTTTAAATATTCATAGATTCTGCGAGTGAAATACAATTTACAACAACTTATTTTGAGAAGCTAAAAGCAACAACTTCACAGATTAGAAAACAACACAATAATTTTAGTTTGCTTCATCCTCTTCTTCTCAACACGCTTGAGAATACTTTTGTTGACTTATAGCACATTGCAGCACTATAAACAGTGTTAATGTCCTACATCCAGAAACATTCTCATTCATTCTGCAATAACTTCTATATTTCGGTTCGGGTTCGGAATATTTGAGTTTCTGAAACTTTCCCTGACTTCTTACACTCGTGAAAATGCTAACGCTAAGCCGAAGTTATAAAAGTTTACGATATTTGGTGGTATATTTCGAGACCTTTTGACCTTCGGTCTATTGACCAGCGACTCTAAGCCCAATTTTCTGTAATAATGCTTGGTACTTTTATGCGATAGAGGAAATCACGCGTCATAGAAAAGAGTTCCAATATTTTTGTTACAATAGAAAGATATTTACTCTCTGGCAACGAAGTCTGTTCAAAAATACGCTATTTCTTGCTGTGTTAAAGATATTGCGTGCAGGAAGGATCTAAGCAAAAATAATATTCACTATAGGATTTTCCTAATCAGAGTTGAAAGAAATGAGTCCAAAGTTCAGATTTGTGGAGACCAGTATTCTACAATACCAAACAGTGATTCCGCCAGTCCATTGTGGGGAAGTATCTCCCCCAAATCCTCGAGAACACCCTAAACGTTAACACCCTGATGGATAACGGTTTTAACATAAGGAAATTAAAAGGAGTCTTTGGCATCTACAAGTACGAACAAAATAAACAAAAATTGCCCGAAGCTTGTGTCATGGGGGAAGGAAAATATTTAGAAGAGCTGTTCAAAAAGAAACCGGACTTCTAAAAAATGAAAAATAGTCATATTGACCACTTAGCCGTTTACTTTAAAGTATTCACTCCACTGTACACACACTGATCTCAGCATTTTTTCGAGTTCTGGAACGACTGCTGGAACTTCAGTTTTGGATGGCCTCGAGATTCCCGTAGAGTTTCTTGGATCTCTTTGATGGTCTGGAACCTGCCACCTTTGAATCTTGATTTCAACTTTAGAAAGAGGAATAAGTCAGCTGTTGCGAAATCAGGGATAAGCCAATTGTGAGATAACAAGAGTCTGGTGCTTTGGCAAAAATTTTCAGCCAGCGGATGAGAACGTGTATTATCGTGATGAACCATTCAGGACTTGTTCCGTCACTTCTCCGGTCTCTTGCACCGCACCTTTTCTCGTAATTGTTACATTACGTTAACATAGGATGTTACATTCACTGTGGAAACGCCTGGAACAAACTCCGGATTGACAATTTCCCGCCAGCCGAAGAACACTATTAACATTAACATGGGGTTTACTTATTCGCGCTTTTTTGGGAAGAGGCGTTGTGAGGATTGTTCAACCCATTGTGATGATTGAAGTACCGCAACATTTCATTACCAGTGATGACAAGTTTTAGCAAACTTTGGTCAGGATTTGGACGGTGTAACTACTCTTCATATGTCACGAACGGTCCTACTTTCCTTCGGCTGAGAGACGTGGTTTAAACTTGGCGGCAACACGTCGCATCTGCAGATTTTTTGAAAATATTGTATGACACGAGCTTATGTTGATGTTTAGTTCAGCAGCAACTTCACGTACGGTGAGATGTGGGTTTGGACAGATAACTTCCTGCCTCCTTTCCACGTCGATATTGGCAGCTGTGGACGGTCGTTCATTTTTTATCCTTGGTGGAGGTTCGACCCGATTTGAAATGTCTGTACCATTCGTAACGTTGTGTTCGACTCAAGCATTTCTTACAACAGACTTCATGCAACATGATCAAGATCTCTGTGAAAATTTTGTACAATTTGACTGTTAATGTCACAAATACCGCTGTTCTTCCATTCCCTTCGTTGTCTGGTAATTGACAATCGCCTCGGGTACTCAAAGGGTTCTACTGCGTTATTTTGGTTCGCACCAGGATTTAAAGCTGCGCCAGTCCAAGGGCACTGCTCGGCACGATCACTGTCTGTACTCGTCCTCGTATTTGTATACAAACTCTACAATATAAGTTCTGTTTATTTTTAAACAGTCTTGAATTTTTCCTATTTCGTTCCTGGTATCAAGAACAATTTATTTACAGGTTTCAGTTTCGTCCTAAGCGTTTTGTTTTGTTTTTCACGTAAGCCTGGTCCTTCAGGGCCAAAATTAAAGTTTGTACGTGTATTTTCATTCCATGTAGGGCTATTTATTTCGTCCGACAATTCTTTTCCCTATAAAGATCGAATTCTACATGTGTTTTATTTCAGACTTTTATTTTTCATTACAAATGTCGATCCTTCGACAACTAAATAAATTACGAGTATATTTGCTTTACCTGAGGACCACATTCTTCTCTTTCCTTTCTACAATGGGACGACATTCTTCCTACGCTACAAATTATTTTAGTTTTCATAGTCATACCTGATATACAGTAAAGACACCAAACAAATAAAGAGAGAAATAACAAATCAAATTGTATTGGTGGTCAATAAAAATTAGCAGATTTTGTTTTCTGAATTTTTTAGAAAACCAATACTTATACAGATCCAACTGTCATTATACTTGCAAACATTTACACTGATGGGGTAGAGAGGAATTATAAATATATTTCTTCCGTCATGATTCGAATTGTCTCTGGGTCTGTAGTGTCCTATCGATATGGATTTGTACTCATTCGGGTTTCATTCCTTCCGATATTTCAAAACGAAATCGGTGTTTCCAGGTATTGTATGATTCCCCGCAAAGAAGGAACGTATACGCTTATCTCTCACAATAATACATTTACGGGAAAACTTACTTCACAGACATATTTGTCGTAAAATTCGAGTCCAGAATGACATATTACACGACCCCCTTCACATTAAAGAAAAACATTCGAAATTCAATATGGCGGACTTCAAGATGGCGTCCATGAAGAACATACTGTCCTGCAGATAGAACCTTTCATCCAGCACCCAATAATGTGTATTTTACTGCTATTGTTTTCAGATGTTTAAGAACATAAGGGTATTTCCACACTTTCTAATCACTTTCCACAGACATAATTTGATTCCACACTTTCTAATCACTTTCCACAGACATAATTTGACTTTTATATCATTGATATCTCGTTAATAATTGCGCTTCAGTTGCAACAATTTGCATGTGAACATTCTTTGACATTCTAATCATGACGGAAGACACAAATATAGTTGTTTTCTGCCCTTTTAGTATGTTTACTTGTAAGCTATATTATGTTGTAACAGTCTCTTGAAATAATGGTTACATAAATGGACACTAGATGCCGAGAAACAGGCTGGGAGAGCTTGTAAGACAGTTTCGTTAGTTATAATTAGATTTATCCTTCATAGAAACTGAAAGAATTAGAGTTTTCTTAAATTAGTTCCCAGGATCAAATTCTCAAATTTCTTATTGCTTTGTTAATCATGAGTGTTAAATATGTTACAGTACCACTAAAAATATAAGCAAAATATGTTTCCAAAAACGTGACAAATGCAAAAGAACTTCGGTTTTACAACATTGTTCTTCTGAGACACACGTTCTCCAGACATACAAAACGTGATTATTACCAAATCGTCTCAAATCCATTTGTAAACCCACCACAAAGTTTAAAAAAATATTAAAGTATCGAATCTTTCTGCAGTTTCTTGTAAAATTGTATTTCTTGGCTTTAGTGCGTTTAGGAAAGAAGATTCTGAAATATGAGTCGTTCATAAATAAGAAATTAAGAACAGGGAAGGTCCAGATTTATGTACCGAGGTAGTGATGAGGTACTCATATTTTGATTATTTACTTTTTCGGGAAGTTTATTTGACTTGTTTTTTTATTTCAGATACGCATAAGTGAGCTGACATGATCGATCATGTTACAACCATACTACTGAGGAGAATCTGAAGCACATATACTGCAGTACTTTGAAGACTGCAAGATGTTCTCTTGTAATGATGCCAATTTATAGAGAACTTAAGCATAACTATATATTAAAATAATTATCTGTATTTAAAGTCTTTGCCATTACTATTGTTGTTTAAGGACTTCGAACCAGCATTTCAAACTCATTTCTTCTATGAAGAACACTTTTGTAAATTCTACCAGTGGAATAAAGAAAACTGTTTCATTTGTTGGACAAGTGCATCTTTTAATAATTAACAGGAATTGCCTAGTATAGAAACTTCGTTCATTGCTCTTTCTTCAGCAAACACGGCATTACAGCAAGCTTATTATGATTCAGTTCAGTATTCAATATGGATAGACTATGTGGACATGCGCATTGTATAAAATGAATTGTTGAATTTTTGTGTTATATTATGAGCGCTTTTTCCACTTGTTACACATATGTATAATTTTTTAGCTAACGTATTATTTACGTTATTTATATCCCGCAAAAAGTGTAAATCTTGTGCGTTATACAGGGTGATTCAGAATAAAGTACGTTACTTTCAGGAGGTATGGAAACAAGTAAAAAAAAAGTTTCAATGGACATGGCTGAAATTCCGCTTTGATTTAGAAATACATGATTTCCAGATTGGAGTCTAATTCGAAGGACTACAATAGGAAGAAAATCAATAATTTTCAATAAATCAGATACATCGAATGAAAATTTAGTTTGTAGAAATTTATTTCTAAACAATATGTTGGATATCAGGAGTAAAAACGCAATGTCACCGTGTTGTCAGTGTTACCAACCTGGCATAACGTAGTATTATTGGATATTTGGCATCCTCTGGAGATGATAAACAATATACGTAAAGCACTTACCGCAGTGCTGCAAACTGTGTATAAAATTAAGTTTTTCGTAATTTTATAGAAATATCTCGTACAGTTTAATAATAACCCAGTTTCGTGTTAAGTTTACTTTTAAATTGTAGTTAGTAAAATATTAGGCAAGCAACACATTAAACAAATCCTTGATTTAACAGTTTATTACTGTATTCGGTATTCGGTTACTATTAATTCATTTTTATCCTTTATTCATGCACATTGTTATAATTCAAAATATATCGGTTTTCGATTTTGTACGAGAACCCATGGTCGAAGTATTTTTCAAACGAAGAAATATCTTAATTCGAATATAACTTTGAATCACTTCTTGTATTTCTATGTGTAAAATTTTTAACAGTAAACGTTAGTATTTATAGTTTTCTGACTTTCCGCCAAAGTCTTAATTAGAAGATATTTTCTTTGTTTTGAAACAGCAAGAAGAAAGGGAATGTGTTGGTTGAGAACAACGTTATGACACCTCGTTTTTAAGAGCACCGATTACGACATCAACAAGGGAGCAACATTAGCGACATCTGGTGCGGCAGAAAAAAGTCATATAAGAGGACAACATGCTATCTCTTTTAAAAGTTTGGTGTTGCTACAAAACTAAGCAGGCGGTCTGGTCTTGTCCTTAAGTTGTAGAGCACGTCTTGGAGAACGACTTGTTTTCAGTTTGCCAGCATGTTCTGTTGCTTCTTCTCCCATTTGTAACCAGCTTATTTCCTTTTTTCTTCAAACTTTTTCGGCTAATAATAATTCAGGTGTTGTCTTGTGGTTCTGAGCGACAAGAGCAGGCGTGAAACCTCTAAGTATTAATTTCATGTTCATCCGCACAAGAAAAAAGGCCCACCTCCTCGGTGTATCTTCCTTATTCTAATTCCCTTATACCACAAGTTCTGTTCTCTGAATGTAACATCAGTAACACAAGTACCAAACTGTGACGTGCAGTAAGTAATAATGCAAGTATACACAATTAAAGATCACTGGTTGACTTGGTTTAACGTATAGATGGAGTATGTTATTTGGCCCCTGAATAATCCAGTCTCTACCACAGATCCCGTTGGAATTGCTTATCTCATAATTGTACATAAGCCCAATGGGTAGAATACACACCGTAAAAAAAAA
>JAGDQP010067462.1:0-11147 GCA_022664845.1 Lepisma saccharinum
ACTTTATCGTACAAGAAAACACCCAGAATTAGGCGAACTACACTTATTATGTATTCCGAAGACTATGATCCAGCAGTGGTTTGAAAGGGTCCACAAAACGGAGATGGCAGGTCATCCAGGGCTAACTAAACTATACAGGTCAACAATGCTAAAATATTATGTGCCTTCATTGAAACAAACACTAGGATACTATTTAAAGAGATGTGACGAATGTCAGCGCCTCAAGTCATACCCAAACAAGCCACAAGGTGAACTATTGCATCATCCTGTAGGAAGCATATGTGAGCAATACACATTTGACACTTTAGGTCCTATAATTTCAGAAGGTAGCATTAGAAAATATGTGCATATAGCTGTAGAAAATACATCAAAACTAGTTATTGCAAAAGTAGTGACAGAAATGTCAGCTCAATCTATAATGGATTTTTTGGAACAAGAAATTATCCTTAGATACGGATGTTTCCATAGTTTATATTTAGATAAACACCCAGTCCATTCAAGCAAAAAACTAAGAGACATGTCTATAAAATACGGATTTGAACTAAAATTCAATCCAAGCTATTCACATTCAGGAACGGGAATCTGTGAAATCACACAGAAGACGACACAGCAGATTATTAAATTCTATGTCCAGAACGACATGAAGTCATGGGAAAAATACGTACCATTTGCCGTATTTTCGATCAATTCTCAAGTTTCAACGAATAGCGGATTTAATCCACATTTCATCATGCACGGTTTCAATCCAAGAACTATAACAGACATGCAGTACGGCATTAAGCATACAATACAAATTTCCCGAGAGAAACTCAACGATATACGCGAGAAAATCGCTAATAAAATGCTTAAATCACATATGAGACAAAAGAAATTTTACGATGCGAAAAGAACGCAAATATCATTCCAGGAAAACGAAAAAGTTTTAGTCTATTTTCCATATAGATTCCATCAAACCCCCGCAAATTTCTCACGCAAATTTATTGGACCATGTACAGTAGTACAGAAGAAAAACAATATGCAATACCTGATTAGATTCCCTCCAGAATTTCGACAAGAAATTCAACTTATATCAGTGGATAGAATCAAGAAGTACTACGGAGGAGAAACGGAACAACAAGATTAAAAACTACAGAAAAATATTCAAAAATCCAATCAATAGATCGAATACAGTTTTCATCACTAACAAGATATATAAACGCTATGCTAAAATCATGGACAGCGGCCGACACCGAAATCAGTTACACACACACTCATAACATGTGTGACATCGCAGCGCGTGAGAGAGTTATAAAATCCATCATTAGCATTGTGTCGGAGGAAAATTCTCCGCCACGAATACGTCACGACAGCGTCACAGCGAGAAGCCCCGCCCACGGTAGACGAGTGGATGGAAGAGACAATCAGCATCAAAAACATCTTTTTTCTTTTTCTCTGCTTCGCTCGAAACATGATGATAGCGGACGTTTAGCACACGACAAGATATACACGACACACGCATCAAGCAACGAAAAAAAAAGAAGGAAAGAAATAATCCATATTTTTCGTTCAATATTGGTCACGCCGAAACTACAATTAATAGTAATAATACAAATCCATTTACATATTTTATATTATACCAAGATTTTGAAATAGTGACAACGAAAAATCTAAAATTAGTAACCAGGCACGTAGGAGAGTTAGAAGTAGAGCAGTATATATTACCAGAAAGTTTAGAAACAAACTTTCATTTGCCCCTTCAAACTCTGCAGAAATCGATCGATAACCTGGACAGTTTATTGAAGCATGAGAAGTACAACCTTCCCAGTAAATTCCAGGACTTTCATCTGCATCCCGTAGTGAACTGGTCTATAATTATAATAGTGATAATAACAGGGTTATCTATTACAGTATATTATCTTTTTAAACAATTAAAAAGAAAATCAAACCCGTTATAATTAATCTTTGTGTATATTACAGATGATAGACATAATAACAGTGTGTGTCCTCATAATCATAATTTTCATCATAAATTTCATACTCCTGATCTACGTATTGAGAAGAATTAACCAACTACAAAATTTCCCCTCCAATCAAGAAGAAAACCAGCAGCGGAACATAGAAATAGAAGAAATCAAGATCCCCCATAACAGCCCCAACCACAACTCTACATTCCATCAGTGCAACAATGGTGAATCAACTTCCAGCAAAAAGTGCATCGCACCCACCATTAGTGAATTAGTGTACGTGTTTTAATAAGTTATGTCAGTGCAACAAAAGAGGAAAAGGCCTAACCCCATTGAGGGGAATGATGTCATGGTGACTGACCCTGCTTTGGGTAAGTTAGAGCGAAAATGCAAATTCCTCGTATGTGAAATATCATTTTTTTTATTCTTTTCATATTTTTTTAAAAATCAGTGTCATCTTATAGTGTGATATAAATATGTATACACAAGTACCCAGTGAATTAACTCCCCAAAAAAGTGAGATAATCCCTGGAATGAAGGGGGGAGTGTAATGGGATATGGATAAATAGGTCAGTGTGTTAAGCACAAAAGTAAATAAACATTACATAAAGCTGACCAAGCATCCATAGAAAGCAGACGACAACAACCTCCAAGCGGCAAATGTTGGAAGTACTGAAGATACGCCCACAAATGAGGGTATAAAAAGGTCAGTCAATCACCTTTGAAGGCATCACTTCTTCGCTCCGAAAAGTGGTCACCTCTACCTGGCTTGCACTGGAGTCAGGACTCTCACCTTATCCCCCAACTTAGGTTGGTATACCTTTACCTGCTAGCTCGCACTGGAGTTAGTGTCCCTTCTAGGAACAACCTCCTTTCCTAAACCTAAGTAAAAATCATTTACAAGAGGTGATCCACTAGAGTAGTAATTACAGAGCCCATGTTCGGGACGCTCAGATTATTATCTGTACAACACATTGTAAATATATAATATATAGGAACTTTATAATAAACTGGTGTCGGTAAAACGTATATAAGCATTTGCTCTATTTATTCATCAAATAACCATTCTATTAAACGATCTACGGTCATAAGGTCTCTACCATAATATTATATCGTATATGTTAAGATAGTGCTACCACGTCATATACGATCCCATCGCTACCTTACGAAGTAATAACTGCAAGTAAGAGAAATCATTACGATATATTTGTAAGTACTCCAATTTATATTAGATTTCGACATCGAAATAATGTGCTGGGAAAAGCGCAAGAACTTCAAGAAGCTAGAATGGCTAAACGTAAAGGGGGGGAGAATGGGTTCAAGCAATGCATGGTGACTGGCAAGGTAGTCAAAGTTTTTCTGTAGAATGATTTCTTTTTCAAGGAGTCCTCTTCATTTGACAAAAATTACACAAATATTGTATAATTTTGCTTGTAAATCCTTCTTTCAAAAATTGTTTTGTTACACAAAGAAATGTAACACGAAAAAACATTACTAATATCAAGAAGAATAAAATATATCTAGTGTAGAAAGAACACGAGGCTTTTAAGAAGAAGAAAACGCGTTGTTAGAAAAAATAACAATAGGCCTACATTTTGTTAAAAACGGTGTGTATTTAAAACCAGTAAAAATTCTGAGCGCTTCTGTAGAAAATAAGCTGACAGAGTATTCTTGTATTATCTTTCAAGAATGTAAATCCCATGTATTGGAAACTATAATAGTCGGGGACCATAGGGTAAAACATTTAGTCCCGTATGCTACTTCGTGAAGAAAGCAAGAGACTACTTTTAATGTGTTTCTAGATGTGTCAAGATACCTGAATGGTTTGGTGCCACTTTCACGAACGAGCATACGGAATACCCTACAGTCCCTGAATATAATCCCGGTATGAAATATTAAGCTTCAATCAAATGCATGTTAAGTGCTTAATTTTCAAGTTACTCTGGCACCAATGAAGAGGAGATATATTGCAAAAGAATTCTCATTCGATACAGACGTCTGACTGTGTGAGGGCTCGGAAGTTGAAGACCTAAAAATTGCCTAAAATAGTCCTACAAAGAGACATAAAAATATCTAAAAAAGGACCTAAACACTAGAAAAAAAACAACATAAAAATGTGATCCAATTTAATTAGAATTCCATATTTAATGAATATAATGCTTAAGAAATACAAACTTCTGGTGGTATACAATCTACAGTTAAAAAAAACTATATCAATGAAATGCTTTGCTTCGTCTTTCAATTTGCATGTTTGTTACATTGTTTCTGTTGTTCAAGTTAAATCCTACGACATATGTAAATATTTTTTTTTACTGGGTCTTTTCCAGGAGCGGTCCAAGGCAAAAATTTCACCCGGGCAAAGAGACTTTTTGTCCCTTTTCTAGTCCTAGCCTACAGTTTACATTTTATTACAGTGATTTTAATAATTTAAAGGCCATTTTTCAAAAAGAGGGAGGGGGCGGATACTAATGCGATTCTGAGTTGCAATTATAGTCTCAAGCAGCCGTTATGGTCTGCGCGAAGTTCTCGCCATCCAGCGTTAAACATACAACACGCACCCTAGTGCTACGAAATTCCCTTTTGTCGGTGGTGGAAAAAGATGAAGCAACAGTAGGTAACTAGCGAGTTTCTGGAACCTAACGTTAACGAGCGACGTGAACTAGGGCACCGACCACGCCCACTTCGCGAAAATTACCGAAGCTTGCCGAGTGAGTAGTCGTCGAAGCCAAGGAGAGGGAGGGGTGAGAGCGCACACTCTCCTTGCGTCGGAGTGGAATTTTTAAAAAATGTTATTTAAATGAAACAGAATCCTATATCCTATGATATTTAATTATACAGTATTTTGATAATACATTTGAAATGAACCAAGACTGAATACCACCGGCATTTTCTTAACCTCTTAGGCATGAAGAAACTGCTGTCTGCGTTTTTATTTTTCTGGGTTAACTGCTTGGCGGGCTGAGGGCTCCTTTTCCTATATTCTAGCGGGAGAACAGTCATTCGTTGTGTTGTTTGTTTTGTGTTTTAGTGGAGTTTTATTTTCTGTTCGTATTTATAGAGCCGTGTTTTTGTGTTCGTATTTATAGTGGGTTGATGTATGAGTAAAGTCGATCCAAATGAACGAAATTAAACAGCATGTATGTTCAGAGTGTGGTAAGAACTATGACCATAACAAATCACTTAGGCGTCGTTTCGAAAGCACATCCGAATAAATTAAACGAAATCGCGCCTCCTTTAAAGATCCAGAAATCATTTGCTTATCGATGCCCAAATTGGGATAAACAATTCAATCACCTTGAAAATTTCACATATCACGAACGCAAGTTTCATGCAGAACAACCAATTAAGAAAAATCACCTTAAATGTGTTCTATGCACTTTTGAAACGGACGGGGGAAAAAAAATTGCACGAATATTTTGTGTTACTGATATAATTCATGCACTGGAGTTTGAAGCCCAGTACCTCGGAGCCATCACAGTCCGTGGATACAGTTTGGGTTCTTATTTTTACGGTAGGGCATCCTTAGAGGGTATACATGCCCATTTTTCATCCAATTTGTGAGGCATCTTTTTATTAAAGAAACTCTTTACCACTGCTGGGGTTCTTAAGTTTGCGGAATTATTTTTTTGTATGTTTAACACGTTGGTACTGGGTTCAGGATCCAACTGTGCCGTGTTCACAGGTTGGTTTGGTTAAGGGTGGTTTTTATGTTAGTTAAGACTACTCGGTCTTTGTGTTTGAGAATTATTGTGTTATTAGAATGTATTTTAATCAGTATTGTGTGGTTTTTGTGTTTAAATATGCAGTTTACATCTCGTTTGATCCGTTCAATTGTTATTAATATTCTGGGTGGGTGCGTGAGCTTCTAAGGATGGAGCCTACAATTTTTTCGTAAGGCATATTCTAAACCAGTCTTTCAGTGGGTCTGGCGGGAATCAAACCCGTAACCTCCTGTATAAAGTGTGAGCGTGCTAACCTCTTGGCTATTCCGAAATCTCACATTGTTTCTAGTCGGGTGTGTAAAACGTGTTCGGGAAGTTTTTTATTTGTTCCAGTTTGGGTCTATATCCAGCCTCCTTTTCAAGAACCAGACCGGGCTGGGATTGAACATGTGGCCATGCATATAAGAGGAAAGTGCACTAACCACTATGCCTGCCCAAGGCCATCTTTAGGATGATTTCCAATTACTGGTTCAAATAAGGTGTGTGTGTGTGATTGTGTTTTTCTTTATATCTATATGACAAGTGAGTACACACGCCAGAAACAAATTATCTCATGTGCATGTAAGAGTATGCATACCTGTGTGGGCATAAATGTTATATGATAACATTTGTTGTTTATTTTCTTTACTTGCCTTGTTTCAAAAAATGTGTGAAATTGGTGGTCGGTTCTTTCTGTTCTTCTTTTTTTCTTTTCAAAGATAGTTTTCTTATTAGCAAAAACCTTTGCTGTGTGCGTGGTATATTTCATTTTTGGCCGTGGTCTAGTGGCCTACATATCAGAGAGAGTGTATAATTAGTGCTAGCCGTGCACTGGCAGGTTTGTGCCTGTAATGGCTATTGATTTTCGTCCTGGAGAACCTTGTGAGTTGGTTTAGCTCAATTATCGTTTCCATTAATGTTTTGGAAAGGCTTCTCGTTTGGTACCTTTGTGGTTAGTGTCCGTGGTCTAGTTGGCAAGATTGCTAGTAATTAGTTGCCTTGTTTTAGTAATTCGTGCGTTGTTTAGAGCCTGTAGGGCTCGTGGTAGTTGTGCTGTGGGTGTTTGTTTCATTTGCTTAATTCATTCGTTCCCATAAAGCTTCCAAATTACTTTCGAAATCCACGACAGCGAAGAGAAACAGAGAAAACTCTTTTCGACCAAGAAGAAGAAAGTTACGCATAAGCAACGAATTACAAAACCAAGTTCAAATGAAGTACTGGATATTGCAGTATCCTTACTGTTACACCATGAGTGAACCGAGGAAGAGTACATTGCAATGTAATGCTCTTTAGGTGTGTGTGTGTGTGTGTGTGTTTTTTTGCTTGAAACTTGCGTTTAAAACTGAAGCCGAAAGGTGATGTATATATATTTTATGGAGTGTTTCCTTTGGAACTTGCGTTTTAAAACTTTTTTAAAAAATATGATGTTTTGTATAATTATATGGTGTTATGTATTCATCTGGAAACGCATTAAAAAGAGAGAGAGGGAGAGCGAAAAAAGTTCAGTTGAAATGTGATGTGTATATTTGGAGTATTTCGCATGATCGAACTTCACCACTTTTTTTTAACTCGCTTCCTCCCACTTATCTGTATCTCATCTGGGAATTCAACGCAGCCTACGTTATAACCTCAACACATGGATTCTTCGGTATAAATAAGGTGTTTTTCGTTACAAATAAATATAAACTTTAAAAATTTTGTTGGTTTTCCGTAAACATTTGCCGCATTAATTTGTTCCGTGGCCATCCTTCGGCATACAGACGACTACTCACTCGGCGAGCTTCGGTAATTTTCGCGAAGGGGGCGTGGTCGGTGCCCTAGTTCACGTCGCTGGTTAACGTCAAGTGTTTCTGGAACTCGTACACGGTAGAGGGCGCTCGTGTCAGCTGTATTTAAAAAAAACAAGTTTTAAAATAATGGCGGGAAGTTCCTTTAATGTATATACAGTATGACATATTCTTTTTGTAATTATTTGTCATTTAGATAGATCATTCAATGTAAATTACTATATATTTCTGTGAATTCATGTTAATTACAATGTCTGTAAAATATAAAGCCTGTGCATGTAATAACAGCATACTCGATATATTAGTAAAACCATGATAATTCAATACATTACGATAAAAATTATTATTTTCAATATTGCTAAACACAAGTAGCCGAGTTATACCATTTCAGGCCCCAATAGTTGCAGAGAAAAACTAGACCCTGAGAAAAGGAGAACTTTTGATCGAGAATTTAAAAAATGAAAAAGAAAGAGATTTGCGCAGACAGAGAAGTCTCTGATACTGGACGTTGAAGAACAGATGATAAGAAATGAAATGGTTATCTTTGATTGAGAATTACCTAATTGACATAAATATAAGAAACTTTAAGTAGTTGTCATTATTAAAAGGTCTAGGTGCATTCGATTGTTAGTAATATTGTTTAATACAACTCTGTTTAGGGCTGCTGTTTGTTTGAGAGAAAAACAAACACTGATTTCGCGTAATAAAATGTTATTTTGACGGGAATTAAATGGACGAGCTTCCGAAAGCAGGAGTAAGTTGCAGAAAACTATGTATAAGCAGACCTTGAAGTACCATTTTTTTATGAATACGTTTTAAAGATTCTACTGGTAATGTATGATTCGTGAAGAAATAAATGTGATTTGAATGTAATGACTTGAGGGTGCTGTGGTGTAGTGGTGATGGTTACAGAGGTTATATGGACATAGATTTCCTTGTGTTTGTTTTAAATATATAAATGGCTTGAATGGTAGCTTTGTAGAATAAAAAGTTCAAGAGGCTACTTTAAGAAAGGAATAATATTGGAGACCAAACCCCGTCGCAGGACATAATGCAGGTGTGTTGGACCGAAAATCCAAGGACGTAAACCTCCTGGCGGAACGTCAATGTAGCATCTATGGAGGACTAAAGGCTTGACGCCATATCCGGTTGGCAACCATAGCAGCGGCGGGGGTCAAGTCTAAACAACAGTGAACAGTCAAGTAAGTTTGATGGTAGGAACGTAGACAATAAGTTGCGGAAGTAATGGCTGTTAATTTCTTTTTCTTTTTCTGGTTTTCATCCTTTGGAAACATAAAAAAGAGACCCATCTCCCTCTCTCAATGTAATGTTTGCAATCTGGTACGAAGCACATATCCATGATGAATTATTATTATCGAAGAAACTACATAAACCAACCATTGTTCGCTGTTGTTTAGACTTGAACATGGCGGGTTACCATGACAACCAACCGGATCTGACGGAAGACTCTTGTGGTCTATTGGTTTGTTAAACTAGGAAACGCGTTTATTTTAGTTTGACCTTTGAATGGAAGCATGGCTTCCACTGAGTTACAGCTGACACGCATTTAGACGTCTACTAGACCGCATGTTGTATCTTATTGAAACTAATGTCGCATATACTGGGTCCTGAAGCTATGGAAATGCACTTATTTTGGTTTGACATTTGAATCGAAGCATGGCTTTCATTGAGTTACAGCTAACACGCATTTGGACGTTTACTAGGTCGTTTGTTGTATTTTATTTAAACTAATGTGGCATATACTGGTTCCTGAAGCTAGCAAATGCGCTTATATTGGCTTGACCTTTGAATTGAAGCACAGCTTTCTTTGAGTTACAGCTAACACACATTTGACCGTCTACTAGGTCGTTTTTTGTATTTCTAAGGAATTGAATTTGTAGTATTTTTATTATAAATTTGGACCGGCATTACGAGCAAATAATTATAGAACATTTTTTTAAATATGACATAAAATCCTGATATAGGGTCATAGAGAAATCGAATAACACTTGTTGTACACATGAAAAGTGCTACAAGAGTTTAATATAAAGCCCCATTGAAACTTGGAAACGCAGAGTGCAAAAGATGAACGGACAACACTTGAACAAAGTTTTCATAGAATCAGTCGAATGTGTCTTGAGGGCAATGACGCGTAATATTTTTAATGATATAAAATATTACAAACTTTGAAGAATTTAATAATATTGCACTAGTATAACATTTTAAATGCAGTAAAATAGCGCACTCATGACATGTGGAATAGCCATCTTATCAATGAAAGTGTTTCGAACTTGGATAAATTTAATAATTAACACACTTGTTTGTGCTACATAAAATGTTTGTTGAAACCATCTAAGGATGGATATAGCTATGAACGCAAATGAATTAAACAAATATGTCATTCATGGAACTTTTAAGGTATTTTTATGAGTTGTTCAGATTTACTTTAAAATATTTGTCTTTGCTGTGATTTTATTGGATACACAAATGGCAAAAGTTGAATGTTAAAATAGACTGGGAACGCTGACAACTGGGGTGGCTGACGTCGGGGACACCCAAAACATTCCTCTACTGTGTTGAATCATGTTTAAACTAAGTTTGGGGCAGATACGGCATGGACGATTTTTTAAAAATGGTTTATAAAATGTTGGCAACATGTCAGGTATGGAATATCTGATATACCAAAAATATATTTGTAATCTAGGGTCTAATTTATGTTGTATTTCTTCTTAATTACCTATTCTTGCTTAAAGAGGTCTTAGCAGTATTACAAATTCTGCTTCGAAGAAAACGAAGGCTCATGTTTTATTATTTTTTTTAAAAAAAAACGGAAGTTTTTTATTTATTTACAACAGTACCCGACATAAACTGCAAGCACCGAATAAGAACTTATTATCAAATCTGCACAGTTACTCACTACTGTCCCTTTCCTCATAAACATGGATGAGTTCTACAATGACAGTTTATTTTAGTTCTGTTCATCATTTTTCTTCACTTGCAGCTTAACCTAATAACATATAGACCATAAAAATATATCATATACTTACTAAATATAAATTAATGCCACCATGTATTTTGATGAAAAAAAATGTATATTATCATTCCTCTGTTTACGCGATTTTCTTTTGTAAAATATTTTGTATTCAATTATTGTAAATATAGACATGTACCTTGTGACGTGTTCTATACAATGCTGTACAATCCCTTTTGTACGAGTATTGTAATAGTCAACAGAATGAAAATAAATCTTATATAATCTAAAAACATATAAAGGAAATGAAACAGCCATGACTTTTATTTTCCTGGCAGTTCCTCACAATAAATAAAACAAGGATAAACTTCTTGTTTCATGTTATTGATAGCGAATTAATGTTTTCTGCTTCAAACATTAAAAAAACAAGAAATCAAAATAACACATTTTATGTTTTTACCTGTAGACGCCAAAAAACTGATTATTTTGGATACTAGCTTTCACACGGGACAAATTGCATACGTTTTACTGGCAAAAACACTCTTTCGTACTCTTAAAAAAATAATGATTTCAAAGGATAAAAAGAAAAAATAACATGTTTTAAACACGACATAAAGAAACATCGTTTAAAACAAATGTTCAAAAATGTTTAAAACAATCAACTCTGTTTAAAACACATTTCAAACATCTGTTTGAAACATTTTGTTTTAAATATTCCAACCTTGCAACATGGGTGGTCAGCGTG
>JAGDQP010067463.1:0-11147 GCA_022664845.1 Lepisma saccharinum
AAAGACCAGATCTCAACGGCAAAAGATCGGTATTTTTTTTTTTTCTTTAATTATTGTTAAAGTTAGACATGTGACTCTTTTTTTTGAGAAATTTAGCATTTTTTGTTTACTTTGCATACAAATTTTATTCAGATAGTTTTTGAATTTTAACTTTGAATAAGCCATAGGCAACCCAGTAACATAATGAAAGAGGCATGTGTTTCGTCGATCTTTTGCCGTTGAGATCTGGTCTTTTGTGCTCTTGTTGGAGCAAGGGGTGGCATCAATTTGTTTACGTACCGAGAGCATATTTAAACAATGTCTGTTTCAGATATATCATAGATGTCTCCACGAGGTACCTCATCCTAAACAAGACAATATTACAAAAATGATCTTGGTAAAAAAAAAGTTCCATGCAAACACACAAAAAAAAAACAACAAAAAAAACGAAAAATTCAGTTACATCAGGAAATTACCAGAATTGTATTTTGAAACATGAACCGAGCGTCCACTGACCTACCTTTCCACATTCTTTACCCACTTATAGCGAAGTGCATAATTAAAAGACCGTAGCGTTAACAGTCTATAAAAACAATCATGATCTTTGTCGACTCCAGAAGCCAAGTGCATTTTCGAATAAAAAAGAAGTTGGAGGTATTCTTTTATATATAACCCGAAATATATACGACACAAAATTGTCATAATTTGTAAAAATAAACCTTGGACCTTAGTGTGTCCATGTACAAAATATGGCAATTTTGTGTTACATATATTTCGGGTTATATATAAAAAATAAAGTCCATTTTTTTATTCGAAAATGCACTTATACCCCTTCATATGCAGTGCTCAAACTCTGTCTCCATGTGCAGTACGTATGTTTGTTTTCTCCCTTAATGAAGGACATCACTTGCACAAATTACTATTGCTCTTGAAAACGCTCCATTTCAAAAACCCATTCAGCATTCACGAACGTCGCAGTAGCTCAGGCGCTAGCGTGTGTGACTACGAATCGGATGACCAGGGTTAAAATTCCAAGCAGGACACTGGAGACTTATCTTAAGTGCTACCATGCCTGGCCCTCTGACGTGTACTCAGACTCCTATCAAACTGAGTACCAGTGTCCTTGGTACTCATGGGCACCTTCGGAGATAAAGGCGGTCGAGCGTGGGACTGACCACCCTGACCACCCTGTGCCGTAATTCGAGAATATGTGGAGCGTAGAGCTGAAATGGGTCACCGGGTTAATCGGGGCATTCGAGTCAAGTTTTGGAACGGGTCTATGCTTGGGACCCGGCCTGACCCAGTGACCCGATTTCTTCCCAGTAACCCGAAGAGCAAAGCAGAATTTTCAATTATTTCCTTGCCTTAAAACAGTGTTTCTTTCAGGGGGTGACCGGGACCGGAAGTGCACGATAAATACGACGCCGAAAAATTCCAGTTCATTATAATTCCCAGACGGGGGTCAATTTTATCACCGGTTCAATTGGATCATTCGGGCGTTTCCGGACCGTGTCGCGGTTCACTTATGTTCGGGTCAGGCCGGGTCAGGTAAAGTGACCCGGTTTTAGCTCTGGTGAAGCGCTACCTGCACTTCCTCCATGCGTTCATGACACGACACATGGTCATCGCACCTTTTTTTTTTACTTATACGAACGTTTTCAATCACTTAGCTCCTACCATGATTGCAACACGAGGTCAAGAGAAAGCAAACTACTGCTGTCCCTCATCACCCTTCAAATTGATATTCCAAATCATTCACGATTGCCACAATTCAAGCTCAGAATAACCTTCCTTCCATCCATTTGCATTCAATATCTGCCTTAAAAAAGTCGGTTTACAGATCTAGTTCTATCAAAGTCTCTTTAGATTTGACACAGTTGCCGATTAAATAAATCAGAAAAAAAGGAAGAATGCAAGAGAATAAAATGAAACTGTGACACAGGCGGCTTGGTGTATTACTACTACCACCACAAGCACTATTATTATTATTATGTTCATGTGGATTATTATGTATGTGGAACGTAAATTGTAACATATATATTTGTCATTACATATCACGTTATTGAACACTTGTCACTTCTTTAATTTCTTATATGAATCACTCATCTGATATTTACTCAATGATTAATGCTTTTGTATTGCAAGAGCAATGATATTGCTTTCCATGGACAGTCTCTGATTCAAAAATGAATAATGAACTTTTCACTGTTCTTTTAAACTTACCATGTGGTTTGGGCTCCTTTTAACACAAAATATTTTAATAAAATCTACTTATCTTTTACCTGTATTGATGTGTCAAAACTTCGCTCAGTATTATATAAATTGCTTTGCTTATGTATGTGTCTGTGTTTGTGAGTTTTTCAATTTTGCAATACATATATACTTAGTGAACGCGGGGTGACCAGTAGGTTAACGGGCTATCTTTCTGTGTGCATGGTCACGAGTTTAGTTCCCACTGAGGTTCAGCGCACTATACTAAAGTTCTCTAGCTTACCAGCTCGTTTAGGACGTTAATAGGAATTCACTCACACATAAATTTCGTGGTTTCTATTTTATCTTAATTATTACAATTGCATTAAGCTTAACATTGCATTGCGTTAAGCTTCTTTCCCGCTGCATGATAGCAGAAGAATCCTCAACTAAAAATCCCCACATGAGTGGAGTGCCTGGGACTCGCACCCAGCTGATTAGCTGGGAGAGTGTATAGGCGAGAGCACAAAGAGAATTGGCTGTGCTGTGGTGGTGTAGTGGATAGCATATCTAGCCGGCAACTGGGATATCCGGATTCGAGTCTCTGTCACGACGGTTGTCAGTTTTCTGTGTTAATTTTCAACATTTACCATACACAAGGTTATTTGTGGAAAAGGTAATAACATGCAATAAGCTTAGTCTAAATTCTGTAGCAGTGTTAATTTGGAAAACAAATAACTTTACTTCACGTAAAATGTTCCAAAATGCACCCTAAAAAGCGTGACGTTTAAATGAATCGGGTTAGTTTTATGTTTAAATTAAATGTAAAATTGTGAGTAGAAGTGTACATGTTACGTATATTTTACCCAATGTTCCAAAACCATTTTAGGTGTAAAACCATTACTTTTAGGATCACTGTTTAAAATATTCGAATACATCATGAAGAAAGGCAGGCAACTTATCTGCATGGAGATTTACTGTAACTTGACTGATATAAAACAGACCATTCAGTTTTCAGGGATACTGATAGTAAAAAAAAAAAAAAAAAAAAAAAAAAAAAAAATCTAAAGCGGGATGCGAACGATCGTCGTTTAGTTAGAAGTCCTACCGACTAAACTAAACTGCCAGCTTAAGAAATCAACACAACGAAACAGCATATATATCTTTCCACATGCGGTGTTGAAATTACGAAGAGGTAAACTAAGTTACTACCACAACTGGTTTACTTTGAAGATTAATTGGTTTACTTTGAAGAAAAATAGACATTACCTTGCTTTAAACGTTTATATTAATGTTTTCAGACTAGCGTTGAATATTTTGTACGTTAATTTCAATTCTATTTCCTGAAATCAACGGCAACGTTAAATGCTAGGTGCGACTAGGAACAATATGACAAACATCCTTTGAATATTTTTGGTCAATACTTCCGCAATGTATTGGCTGTAAGATGAAGTAATATTTTTAAATTCTCAGTATTGCAGTTCTTTCCTCATGTTAAAAAAAAAAATATTGAATATTTCACAGACAAGAATACTTCAACGTATGCTCATGTGATATATTTGTGTTGCATTTGAAACAATCAACAAAGGAGTTACATCTCAATTTCCATTTGCAAATGTTTTGGACACCAAGCTACCTTTTATCGGGTATATACCGGTAACTTCGTTATTCTAATATGCGTCTACAAATAATTTGAATTCTGAATTTTTATTTATGGCCTTTAGGCATCTAAGGCTCAGACCAGGATATGGGGAGGGGAAAGAATGTTGGAAGGTATCGGCCAGGACCTATGTATTGAAGGTGCCATCCCGGCATTTGCCTGACACGACTGAGGAAAGCCCATGGAAAAACATCAGTCAAGATGTTCGACCGCTGGGATCGAATCCAGGATCTACCGAATGCTACGCCAACGCTCTACTACTGAGCTACGGCGGCTCGGTGCGTCTACAATAAGGTGCTGTGATTATACATAAATATGCTTTGGTAAACATATGAAGAAAAATATTACATAGTATTTAGTTCCGAAGGAATAATAAAATTAGAATTGTGTTTAAATAAAATATGTTAAATTCAAATCTTTAACGTAACTTCTTAATATTTTTCTTGATAATATTCTACCGATATTTTGGAAAGTTTCAAAGTTTGAAGAAGATAGGATTGGATCCAAAGTACGATTGTATGATTAATGAACCCGTTTTTACTGGAAAATAATTTTAAAAACCAAAAAAGGCATGAAAAATTGAATTTGAAGTTCATTTTATGTTCTTTGGGCAATTTTGGCTCAGACACAGAGAAATTTAATAGAGAGGGGGCAATAAAAATAAAATAACTAAAGCAATATTATATAATAATATAAAAGAAAATAATAGCTTGGCAACACTAGTGAACAAGTTTGTAGAGTTATCAAACAAGAAATTTTCCTCAGTCACACCAAAATCTTCTGTGTGTTTGGTTTAATCATCATTTTGAAAAATTTTCCTTCAGAGTTGTGCGCGTACAACAGATTGAAACCCCCTTTGCTAGAGGAAGACGGCAGAGTGTGTCTGTTTCCAAAAGTTCAGCACTGCGCAGTATTTTGACCCAAGTTCAGCACTGCGCAGTATTTATTTTATCATAAATAACGACCTGAGTCTCAAATGAATAAAGGCCTTAAAATAAATTCAAAGAAAAAATATCATAAATAACTTGTTACCGACCATACAATTAACTTTATTTACCACAAATAACATGCCTTACCTCCTTATATCACTCAAAAACAATTATTGGTGTTTATTGCCACCCCAAAAGGAGTAATAGAACACCTCTACACCAATTCCAGTGCTGGATAACACCAACTCTAGTGTTGGTTAAGACCATCCGGGGTGTCCAACACCGTTTCTGGTGTTGACAAACACCGTTAGGAGTGTTAAAGTGCACCGCTAGAAGTGTTAGGGAACACCTTCAATGGTGTTTATTAACTAACACTCCTAACGGTGTTTCTGAATACCGGTAGAGGTGTTTGTCAACACCAGAAACGGTGTTGGACATCGCGGATGGTGTTAACCAATACTAGAATTGGTGTTACCCAGCACTGGAATTGGTGTAGAGGTAGAAGTGTTCTATTACACCTTTCGGGGTGGCAATAAACACCAATATTTCTTTTGAGTGACGGGACGGATGTAAGTCAACATGCTGATACCGCCCATAAAATTAATTTTATCTTATCTCCTTATAAAACAGACACAACGGCCATACTGTCATGTTGCATATAGGGAAGGATATCCTTAATGTATTTGTCAGGTTGTTAACAGGCCGTCTTATCAGCAAAAGAGAGTATATATTAATTATTTTCCTAACGTTTAAAATTAGATAGATATAAAGAAAAAAGTAACAACAGTTTGATTCTCACTGTCAGTGTTTTACTTTCCAGAAATTTTTAATAAAAACAATGTCACAATACACACTCATGCATGAAGCTAATTCATATATACACGGGTTGACCATGTTCTTCTCTCCAAGTGATTATTTGCCACGATAAAGGCATGTGTGATTCTGAGTGAACAAGTAATAATCAATAAAACAGAGTACCCAAATAAGTTTGCTGCGTAGGTCGACACCTCGTACACCTTCGATGTTTCCACGGAATAGCTCAAAGAACAATTATTACTTATTTCCTATTTCCTACTTTCTGGCCTTCATAGTCTTGTTTTAAGCTCGTACTTCGTCTCCCGAGCAGCATTTGTGACCTTGGGAATGCAGTGAGGAGCAATGCACAAATTTGCAGAAAGAGGACATAGCTGTACGTGACTGCAAATTAGATGATATTATCAAGGAAGAACCAGTATAGGCTAACAAGAATTTCAACATTGTGTAAGGAGGTGCAAAAAAACCACACACAACATATATATATATATATATATATATATATAAACAACGTTAATTTGTATGGAAGAAACGAACTTCTAATTACAGACCGCGTTAAGTAGTTCATATAATACGCATGAAAGGCAGAGTTGGCAGACATCAGAGAATACAAGGAGGGAGTGAAATTAAAAAAAAAATATATCACACCTAAATTCTTAGTAGGGGAAAGAGAAAAGACACACACCAAAATTTCTAAGGAAGGCAAGTTCTGAGGCTGCTAACATCAAATATAAACAACGAAAACATCGGTTTAAAGTTCCTCCAATAATGAATTCAAATGTAATCTTTGTGACACCTAACACAACGAAAGCTTCACAAAACTCTAAACATACAACCAGATCAAGTTCAAATCTTCAATTACTTCAATCAATCTTCTGACATTAGGAATTATTCTTTAAAACCACCACTCTCTAGTCTACATTTTTTTCTGAAATTAATCTTTGGCTCTTCGCACCCATAAATTTTCTCGGTAAGCTGAAATGTCAGCATTTCTTTAAGCAGCTCCTGTTATGGTGTCCTTTGTAATAAAAATTATAGCCAAAGTTAAATGCCAGGTGGGTCGTATTTGAAAACTTGTCTAATCAATTTCTCGTATTAATTAATGGTAAGTTTACGATGTATTCGTTGCGTCTTCTGTAGTGGTTTACTAAGCCTTCCACACTTTTACCTTGAACTGTGCAACACGAGTACATATTTTCTTTTTTTTTTCTTCCTATACCCAAGTCCTTGCTCGCCTTTGTTTTGAAATGCGTTGTGGAGCTAACAACGAAAATTAATACTCATTTAGTGGGCCTACTTTTCTGACCACACGTGCAACTGTTCCTGTCGTGCCTAAGGAAATTCTTTCTTTTTCGTTTTGTTAGAAAACCATTCATTAACTTTTATCCTTCTTTCTTTAGAGAACGACCAACCATAGGTATCAGCAACAGCTTTATGACTGTTTGGTCATAATGCGAGGGAGCAAATAGTTTCTAAGAGGGTCGTTTTACTTCTTTCTCTTCACCAGTTTTTTTCTTCTTCTGTTTAAATAAGAATAACCTTCCATGTTTTAACTAAAACGTTTTATTACTTAAAAAATGGAAGTTAGCTATTTTTGACTAGCGGGAGTAGTAATACAAACAGGAACACAATATAATATACTGATTTCAAATGGGATAACTGTTGGAACCGCCAATAATTAACCCTGAAGCGCTGCTGAATAAAATAGTCCCAGGCCTTGAATATTGTACACGAAAACATGAGATGATTACAGAAAGAAATGGTATATAGAAATGAAATGACAAGAAAAATCTTTGCTCTTAGCAACTAACTGGCCGGTTTCTTTTTTCGTTTTTTTGTATCGCCTGGTACTAACGTTACACTTTTCTCTCATCTCGCGTGCATGTGATGGGTACTATTATATGTGAGGTAGGCTTTCTCCACGTGGCTTTCTGATGGCCTTCTTTCTTTTTTTGGAGAGGTCGGATGGAATCTTGGAAGCCTAGAAGTCAGTGAAGGCTCTCGTCGGCTGTCAGCACATTTCCTTGTCTCAGCAACTACTACTTGCACTAAACTGTCGTGTTGGTGATCCAACAAATATCTAACAACGTAGCTAATCGCCCAAGGTCCAATTTAACTGTATATCTATGGAACAGAGGTAGGTGCAGTGGCACAATTCTTTTCCACGCTTTAATTTAATGATGGAGAGGAGGAGTTCCTCAAAGAAGGAAGTTAAAATTCGACTTCCAATGTCAAGTAAAATTAATGATGAAGACGGAAAAGGAAATTGATGAAGAGGCAGGTATAAAGGCATTTAAAACTAAAGAGAGGAAAACTGGACGATTGTTTCCCCTAAAGCAGACTTACATATTCACAGTTAATTAGATAAGTGAATGGGCCATCTCTAGAAGAGAAACTCTTATTATATGTTCTTGTGGGTCTAATACGAAATTGTTACAACGCCAATTAACTAAATTACAATGTACTCTAGGTATTAGAAACCTCATATTTCACTATAATAACTTTTTGGAGTTAAAGTGAGTGTGTATGATGGTTAGAAACCATGTAAATGCACATTTATATCAAAATTATTATTATTTTCTTGGTGTTTTCTCAATCTCTCTCCCAGGCTCAGCTCTTTTACGACACTCAAAAAAAAAATATTGGTGTTTATTGCCACCCCAAAAGGAGTAATAGAACAACTCTACCTCTACACCAATTCCAATGCTGGGTAACACCAATTCTAGTGTTGGTTAAAACCATCCGGGGTATCCAACATCGTTTCTGGTGTTAACAAACACCTCTACCGCTATTCAGGAACACCGTTAGGAGTGTTAAAGTGCACCGCTAGAAGTGTTAGGGAACGGTGTTAGGGAACTTCAATGGTGTTTATTAACGGTGTTTCTGAATACCGGTAGAGGTGTTTGTCAACACCAGAAACGGTGTTGGACACCCCGGATGGTGTTAACCAACACTGGAATTGGTGTAGAGGTGTTCTATTACTCCTTTTGGGGTGGCAATAAACACCAATATTTTTTTTTGAGTGTACAACCCTTTTATGGTTATGTATTTATTTTATCATTTAACTAGTACTATTATGACTACGTAGTTTTTCTTTCACAATACCAGTATTAGATCAATTCCTAATTTTAAAATAGTCATATGTATTCATGGACACAAATCAAAAGAATTTTTTTATATAATCAAAGAAAAAATTTGCATAAACTCAAACTGATAAGCATTAAATATATACAAGGTGTTTAAACACTTGTGGTCATATTGAGATCAGTTTGATACCAAAGCCGAGAGAAAAGTTTTCTTGCAAAATGTCGAAACACACGTTGGAGATAGAGGCACCAAAATGCGGTTCGACATGTTCACAAATTACGTAATGTCTTGACAAAAAATGACGTAAGGCGTGAGACGCTTTACCAAATAACAAAGTTGTATCCAATAAATTTATTTGAGTGAGGTGTGATCAAAGGATGTAGTTTAGAGCTGATGTCTGTGCTTGTCTACTGTGCAATCATAATTACGTGATCATTCTAAAGTCGGGAGTCCCATTTATTCTGCACTCCCTCAATCGCTAACTTCGCTTAAATACAGTCCCTGGGTAGAAATTCAACTGTGATTTGGTAAACTCTTTTTTTCAGTGTGAAGAATTCGGCTTCAATTGGATGACCCTGTGCCAAAACTTACTAAGTCAAGAGACAGTTTTATGAAAACTCAATTTGAAGTTTAGCCCCAATTATTAAACAATAATGAAAACAGACCAGTTTACAAAAGCTTTAAGCCTTTTATACTTAATTTATGAGCTTCTGAATGATAAAAGTACTAGTTCGTAACAAAATCATCACATTACAAAACATTTTCCAAGAATTGACTTAGTCCGTTCTGGCAAGAGACCATCCAATTATCGCCATCAGTTTTTGTGTACAATCACCAATAGTCAACGCAATAATTTTATGTACTTATGTATCGTCACTTTTGATAAGATAATTAATTCCAGAAAGCTGTAGCAGAAAAGAACGTTTCATCAGAATGACGTAATATATTGTGTTAGAATTAGAGTCCGCATCTGCACCATTAAGATAACATCCCGTTTATTTTTAAATGTAATGATAATGCCCGCTTCATCTGCAGTAATTGTATGATATGTAAGAAGTAATTCTGATACAAAAATAAGCCATCATAAAGAAAATCTGAGGAATAGCATGGAATCAAACTAATCTTAATGAGCAACATCACCAATGGCATTTGTAAGTGATAGTCATTTCTTCAGCTATCAACAGAAATGTAGACGCACCAATCAAACTAATCCTTGTAAACGGTTGAGGATATTTATATCTTGTCACTCTGTAATAAATTAAACACACGCGAATTTCTTTTTCACTGTTCTACTACTTTGAAATTACATTCGTGTGTTGTTTATGACTTGAAATACCTTGACAAAGGAAATATCCAGAATACACGACATTCATGATATATCGTCACCTAACTTGATAAAACTTTTCGTTCATTATAAGGGAGGAAACGATCGTCTTTGAACCAAAAGTAACATCAGAGAAGTCATCTGGTACGTTTTAGGAATAAAACTAGCAATGGCATATTGTTATTCAACCAGAGCTGAAACGGGTCACCTGGTCAATCTTGGAAAGTGGCAGCCAGTTTGTTTGCGAAATGTCGTCGATCCGAACAGTAAAGTAAACATCATTATGATACTCTTGAGGTGTCTCACTTCTGTAAAATCACGAATCAGTCTTCTTCATAGCTCTATTCTAACACAGGAGCAATTAATCAAATTTCCACGTTTCGATTAACTAAAATCTACATAAATGTCTTTACTCCAGAAACTGTTTTCGTAACATAAAAGGACTAGTAAAATGTCCTCCATTCAACTCAAGAAATGGTGGAACAGGGATAGAGTGTTGGACAATAAGGTGAACAAGCAAATCTGAAAGTCGTGAGTTCGAACCCTCTCTCCCTTTCGCTAGTCAATACTGTTTTACTATATGCGTCCACTAACAGGCACTATAACGTCTGGTACACTGCTTACTGAACATATTGTTCCGATCACTAAATACCTTTAACTAAATATGTTCAGTTGCCTTAGCCGAATGTTCGGCAGGTTCATCTGGAACTGAACATTTGACTGCCTGCAGCTGAACGTTCAGTGACTTTTTTTCTGTGTGGGTTCAAGAAGAAAAAAAGATCAATCTGACAGCAGTGTACATTCCTATTCACAGAAAATGGCTGCCTGAAATGTTTCTAATTCCGAAAGTTGCGCCAATGTGCTAACAGTGCACTAATGAAACGTCAAGTATAACAAGTTAAACGTTCATCTTGCAGCTAGCTATATCAAATATTGGTTCAGTATTGCTAATATTGTTCAAATTGCCGTAATCAAAAATCATACCAATAGGCTATTCTGTATGAATCTGACTGTATATCAGATTTCAAACAGCTGTCAAAAGAATACAAGTAGGCCTAAATCGTAATCTTTCCTTTATTGACTATGAGTTTGTTTTCTCTCTCTCTGAAACATTCAATTTCATATCATGGTTCCGATAAAACACAAGATGCTTGGAAATGACAAT